>JAJOOS010000347.1:0-57691 GCA_029582725.1 Solanum chiquidenum
TTGAAGAGGTTGTATGGGCAGTCACTTCTTGTCTCACTCAAGTGTGTCTTAAGGTTATATTAGGTAGAGGTCCTATGGTAATGAAATGGCATGTGTTCTTTTAAAGTTAAGCATGGGTTGTATATAGATATATGTTGAGTATATGTATGGGTGTCTATGGTCTTATATGTGAATGTTGACTTGTATTATGTCTCTTATACTTGTGAAGTGAAGGTTTTATCAAAATGATATGAAAGCATATATTCATTGTAAATGTCTGTTGAAGCATGTTTTTGCATGGTCTCCATACTTAGTACTTAATTGTGCTAACCCCTTTCTTTCCCTTTTTGATTAAAGTGTAGGGATTGGGAGATGGTGACATGTCATGGCTACTTGATAGGTTTTTAAGTGTTGACGATGAAGACTTGGTGAGTCCTCATAGATTCGAGGACAATGCCCTATATGTTCCTTTTGATGTATTTCTAGTATTTTGTTTAAGTCTTGTATGGGATTAATCCCATTGTTGTATTCAAGTATTAGATGGTTTTGAGACATCATGTATAAAGTCTAGAAAGTCTTCCGCTTGTTATTTAATGAAAGTATCTTCGTGTGTGAAGAAAGGTTTTAATCACTTATGGTTTTCTTTAGTATCTATGCGATGAATGAATGCTAAAGCTTGTATGAGACCTCTGAGAGGTCGAATACCCATGTAACAGCTAGGGGGTGCTCTCGGGTCATTACAAGAACCCTCTATTGGCGTAGTTCCTCATCTATAATAAAAACTCTCCTACCCTGCCCACTCTGTTGGCGGTCCCGCTTCTTTGCTCTAGCATAATCAGTAGTGTCTGAAATGCGACTAGAGCGGGGACTCTTTCCACGAGCACGGGTGAGCTCGGGTTGTGCTAGGTCCTCACTGAATAGAGCATCAATCACTATATCATCAGCCAATGCAATAGGTGCAGACTGTGGCTCAACTGCGGGTATGGCAAGGATAACATCAACGTTGGCCCGGAGACTATCCAACTCGGTCTGGATAGAGGACAGATCTGTAGCAAGGGCTGGTCGCTCGAGGACTCTCAACTCGAAGGCATCCAGGCGCTTATGAACGACTTGGACCTTCTTGTCCATCATGGTCTCCATCATTCGCTCCATTCTGGCCTCGGACTCTGCAATAGACTTCTGCATCCATGGCCTTACATGATGGACCAGCGTGGCCATCTGAGCCTTTAGTTTCTGAACTCGAGCCAACGGCACAACAACAACTCCTAAAGGCGGGGTGGATCTGGATGAGCTAGGGGCCGGAATAGCGGCCTGAGATGAGGAGGCCAGGGCATCATCAGTGTGGGCTGGAGGGGCAGGGTCATCACCCTGCATCTGCTCCACAACATCTACTAAATTTTCTCCCAATTGAGGTACATCAACCTGCGGCTCTGTGCGTAGTGCCGCCATATTTGCCTCATCCCAAATGAGGCCTATATCCAGCGTCCCCGTTGGCTGGATCAACTTGTCACAATGCCAGATCGGCACTCCAGCGTCCCTACATGACTGAAAAATGAGGCAAGGAAAAGGGTAAGTGGTGGAGGCCTTGAAAGCCCTCTCATGTATCTCTGCAATGATCATGCGGGCAAAATTGATCTCAAACCCCGCAACCAATGCTGGTACCATAACCGTGCAGTCCCAAGTGAGTGCATTATCGTCCTTTGTGGAAGAAACCCAATTTTGAACCAGAAGCCAGAAAAACTTAGCCACAAATGTGAGAGCGGCCTTCTTGATGCTTAATCTCAAAGTGGTAACCCACTATGCTCGCTCCCTATCAGTAGAAATATAACGTGCCAGCCAGTGTAATACAACCTCCCTTTTTTCGACACTCCGCTGGAACTCTCCTCCCCACACGATGTCCCATCTGTAGTAAAATTCGGCCGTGTTGAGTGCCCAAGTGTGATCAGGGCTAGGGCCATAGAGGAACCGGTGGATGGTGTTCTCAGAGATGTCCACAAAAAACCCGACGCACTAGAGTAGCCTTTAGTTGTGTCTGGGCTTTGGGATTAGCCTTCTTGTGAATAGAGCCTCGAAGAGTGGCTGCGTAGGAAGCATAGAACTCCCTCGCGACCTCCTCGCTATATGGTCCTAGTTCATTGCCCATCCACTCACACATATGATGTCGAAATAGCTTGTGGATCTCGAGTACAGTGTGTAGGCTCCCCGTGAGAACCCTGCGCTCCTCTGTGATTAACCGAGCCATCTTCTCCTTTTCGTTCAACATCTTGGAATCCCTGTAGATTTTCCATTGGCCTTCCACGCACCATCTATTGGGCTCCTCAGCAACCGGAGTAGGGTCGGTGTGCGGTGGAACAGGAGCCTCCTCCGAACTAGTGGCCTCATCAAACGAGGCATCTTGGCCATGTGAACTTGAGCCTGTGGTGGATTAATAAATAGACCCTGCAGAAGAGGCGGACTCATAACCGGAATCAGACCCAGTTGGTGACCCGATCAGTGTATCCTCCTCATCAGACTTGGAGGCAGTGACTAAGTCGAGAACCACCTGCTTGGATTGATTCCGAGTAGCCAGGGGTGTTGTAGGTGATGTCCTTCCGGTGGAGGGAACATATTCAGGATCTTTTTCCATATCCGTATTTTCATTAATCAGTTTTCGGGTTGATGCCGTTAACCTGACCGACCCTTGATGGCTATTGCTTTCTTCGGGGTCATTGTACCTGTGGAGCAAGTATTATTACCAAATAAACTTTAAAACAATACAAAAAAAAATTAGAAATTATAAAAATAAAAAAATATTGTAAAATTCAAACAGTGGCTTCAGTGGCCACCTACGGTGGGTATCTACGGTCCAAAGGTGAACCTACGGTCCGTGGATCCCCTCCGTAGATCAGAAGTCCCAAAAAGTTGGGCTCTGATGGGAACCACGGATGTACATAATTGATCTACGGACCGTAGTCCACCTCCGTGGTTCCATACTTGGCAGATATTTGTGGTGTCCAGACCCACGGACTTGATCTACGGTCCATAGACGGGGTCCCGTGAATTAGGTATGTGCCAGGTATCAGGCATACTTCACTTTGAACTCCAATTTAACCAATTCAAACAATTGACCTTAGTTTAATCATGCATTTCAACACCATTCATGCTAGTTCGTCATTCTAAGGGTTTCAATTTCTAAATTTTAACAGATATTGCATACAAGACTAGGAACCCTAAGTCAAAACTTGCATTTAGACTCTTATTTCACCAATTTTACGGACTATAAAGACAACACAATCACAATCTTTCGTCCCAAGGGTGCTTCTAAGTTTTATTTAGCATACAATTTCATATAATAACAACCCAAGGTCAAGAACCACTTCCTGACTTTCTATAACAACAACGAATCGAAATTCAAAGTGAAAGGAAAGTTGATTACCTTACAAGCAAAGGAAATTGGTGATTGTATGATGACTCTAGACATCCAACAACCTTTAACTCGCCTTCCGCACTGAACTCGAACACCAAAACTCTGGAAATAGAGAATGAGAGGATTTGGAAAAGGAGGAAGATGATTTGGGAATGTGGGGGACGTGATTTATGGGATATAGAAGTGATATGGAGGGATTTATGGGATAGGAAACGTTTAAAACGGGTTTGGGATTAATTTGGTAATGGGGGGAATGTTTGAAGAGTTGGGGGTTTTATTTAAGAGGGGTCCGGGTAGGGTCAGCCAGAACTAGGGTTTAGACCCATGAGACCCCGTCTATGGTCTGTGGGTCGACCTACGGTTCGTAGATGGGATCCGTAGGTCACTCTCTCACTTAGAAAATTCAGAAAACTTACATGGGATCTACGGACGCCATTCACGGTCAGTGGAATGAACCATAGACCGTCGATGGGGTCCGTAGACCTCTGCACCAGACCTTTTTCTGCAGATTTTGCTTTTCAACCTTGCACATGTCGCAACCGTTAGGCCTTTCTTTTTACATTTTCTAGATAATTTTTAGACACGGACCCTATGCTACACTAAAACAAAAGTAAAACACCTATCTAAATGATTAGGAAAAGATAACTACTAAACTGAAAGAAAAACCTAAAGTTGGCTAGATTGTACATCTTGGGTTGCCTCCTAACCAGCGCTTGATTTAACGTCGTGACACGATGCATGCCTCTTGATTACTCAGGCTTCATCAAGATAATAGGCCTCAAAAACTTCTTGCACACTTTTCGCGTTTCCCAGATAGATCTTAATCCTTTGCCCGTTTACTTTGAACCTTGTTCCCTCATTGTTTTCAAGCTCCACCGCTCCATGTAGGAGCACTTGAGTGACTAAAAATGGCCCGGTCCACTTGGACTTGAGCTTGCCCGAAAACAAGCGCAACCTAGAGTTGAATAGAAGCACAAGATCACCCACGACAAATTCTCGCTTTTCAATCCGTTTATCATGATACTTATTCATCATCTCCTTGTACAAGGCTGAACTTTCATAAGCTCTTAGGTGAAACTCATCAAGCACATTCAAGTCACTCATTCTCTGATTTGATGCAGCGCCCCAATCCAAATTTAGCTTCTTTATCACCTACATAGCCTTATGCTCTAGCTCTATCGACAAATGGCAAGACTTTCCATATACAAGTTGATAGGGAGACATACCTATGAGAGTCTTGAATGTGGTGTGATAGGCCCATAGAGAATCATCAAGCTTCCTTGACCAATCTGTTCTATTAGCATTCTCAGTCTTTGCCAAAATCTACTTGATCTCTCTGTTGGACACTTCAACTTGCCCACTAGACTGCGGATGGTAAGGAGTGGCTACATTATGGTAGACGCCATATTTCTCAAGTAACACCTTGAACAACTTATTACATAAGTGGGAACCTCCATCGATGATAATCTCCCTAGGTGTACCAAATCTGGAGAAGATATTCTTTTTCAATAATGCGATGACACTCTTACCTTCATTGTTGGAAAGCGCAATTGCTTCCACCCACTTCGACACATAATCAACCGCAACAAGAATATACTTCATCCCATGTGAACTCAAAAATGGACCCATAAAATCAATGCCACATACATCAAACAACTCGATCACAAATATAGGATTCATAGGAAGCTCTTGCCTTTTTGAAATTCCTCCTTCTATTTGGCAACGGTCACAAGACTTGGCGAAATCATGAGCATCTTGGTGGATGGTAGGCCAGTAATACCCACACTGCAAGATCTTATGCGCAGTCCGAATACCATTATGATTCCCACCAACAGGCGATGAATGGCACGCCTCTAGTATACTCAACATCTCGACCTCAGGTACACAAAGACGAATAATCCCATCATCACAACTACGATACAAATAAGGCTCATCCCAAAAGAACTTCTTCACATCATGCATAAACTTTTTCCTTTGGTGAAAAGACAAATCTGATGGCACCAGATCACTTGCCAAATAGTTAGCAAAGTCTGTGAACCAAGGAATCAGATAATGAGAAGCAGCCAATACATGTTCATCTGGAAAAGCCTCATAAATTTCAGCCCTATCACCAAGCTTGAGCATAGCTTCTTCCTCTGATATAGACAAGTGATCGGCAACCTAATTTTCTGTCCCTTTTCTATCTTTCACCACAAAGTCAAACTCTTGCAGCAACAACACCCATCTAATCTACCTCGGTTTTGCATCTTTCTTAGCCATCAAATACCTCAATGTAGAATGGTCAGTATGCACAATGACCTTAGTACCAAGCAAGTAGGATCAAAATTTCTCGAATGCGAAAACCACCGCAAGAAGCTCTTGTTCAGTCACTGTATAGTTATTTTGAGCCACATTTAGAGCTTTGCTAGCATAATAAATAAGATGAAGAATCTTCTCTCACCTTTGTCCCAATAGAACGCCAAGCGCCAGTCCACTCGCCTCACACATTACCTCAAACGATTGTCCCCAATCCGGTGAAATAATGATAGGTGCAGTAACTAGCTTCTCCTTCAACTCTCCAAATGCTCTCAGACAAGTATCATCAAAATAAAACTTATACTCCTTTTCGAGCAGTTTGCATAATGGATGTGCAATTTTGGAGAAATCCTTGATGAACCTCCTATAGAAACCTGCATGCCTAAGAAAACTTCTAACACCTTAAACAGAGATAGGTGGTGGAAGCTTTTCTATTACCTCAAGTTTTGCTCTATCAACATCAATACCCTTCTTAGAGATTCGATGACCCAGAACTATCCGTTCTTTTACCATGAAGTAGCACTTCTCCCATTTGAGCACAAGATTGCACTCTTCACACCGTTTAAGCACCTCGGCCAAATAGTCCAGACAACGATCAAAAGAGTCACCTACTATAGAGAAATCATCCATAAATACCTTAATAGTGTCCTCCACCATATCAAAAAATATTGACATCATACAACGCTGGAAGGTCGCTGGAGCATTACACAACCCAAATGGCATCCGTTTGAATGCGAAAGTCCCATAAGGGCAAGTGAAGGTGGTCTTCTCTTAGTCTTCCGGAGCTATAGAAATCTGATTGTAGCCCGAATAACCATCAAGGAAACAATACCAACCCTTACCCGCAAGTCGGTCCAACATCTGATCCATGAACGACATAGGAAAATGGTCCTTTTATGTCCAAGCATTCAATTTTTGGTAGTCCATCCAGTCATGGGCCACATCGGAACAAGCTCATTTCTCTCATTAGGTACCACAATAATCCCACCTTTCTTGCGCACACACTGAACAGGACACACCCAACTACTATGTGCAATGGGATAAATAACTCCAACATCCAACCACTTGATGATTTCCTTCTTAACTACCTCTTGCATAGGCGGATTTAGTCTTCTCTGGTGCTCAATACTAGACTTGTGATCCGGCATGAGTTAAATTTTATGAGAACAAATACCAGGAGGAATCCCAATAATGTCCGCAATAGTCCACCCAATAGCTCGCTTGAACCTCTTTAACATGGAAACCAATGCCTCAACCTGTGCCATATTCAAATATAACGCAATGATGACCGGTAAAGTACCATCTCTCCCCAAAAATACATACCTCAAATGTGATGGTAGATCCTTAAGCTCCAACTTCGGCGCCTCCTCAACAGACGGTCTAGCAGGTGGAGAATCGTGATTCGTCAGGTCTAACTCCAATCTCTTTGGTTTTTAACGGAATTCAAACCTATCAAGTGCGGCGACCAATTCATCATAGTCTTCAATACCATCACCATCAAAGTTCGTCATTACCGCTGCTAGTGTATCAACACCCAATGTTTCTTCAATAGGCACCTCAGAACCACTCTCTACAATATGCGTCACCATAGATACCGATTTGAGCTCACAACTCTGCTTCATGGACCTAGAGATATTGAAAGTTGCCTCTTTATTGTTCAATCGAAACTTTATCTGCCCTTTCTCCATATCAACCAAGGCACACCCAGTGGCTAGGAATGGTCTCCCAAGGATAATGGGAACCTCAAAATCAACATCACAATCCAGTATCACAAAATTTGCCGGAAAGATAAAAGACCCCACTTTCACTAGTACATCTTGGAGCATACCAATGGGCTTCTTTACAGTTCTATCTGCCATAAGCAGTCGCATCGCAGTCGGTTTTGGATCCCCTAACCCCAATTTCTTGTAAATAGACAATGGCATCAAATTGATACTAGCACCAAATTGCACAGTGTCTTGGCAAAATGTAGCAACCCAATAGTACAAGAAATAGTGAAAGCACCAGGATCCTCCTTCTTCTGCACAAGGGACCTTGTAGCAATAACACTACAATGTTGTAACTTATCATCATCTTCAAAACTCATGGCCCACTTTTTAGTTACCAAGTCCTTCATAAACTTTGCATACCCAGGAATTTTCTCCAAAGCTTCTATCAAATGGCACATTGAGGGAAAGTTGCTTCAACATACTAATAAACCTGTGGTATTTGCCTTCTTCAGTTTTCTTCATTAACCTCTGTGGGAAAGGAGGTGGAGGTCTAGGCATGGGAACAACTTTTTGAATTATCTCTGCTTCCTTCTCTGTTGCCTTCTCGGGATTCTCATTTACCTCTATCACATCGTCATCTTTACTAACCTCAACTTCAACCCCAGATGGCATCAGTGAATCAATGGTCTGCTTACCCCCTCGAGTAGTGGCTATCATACCATGCCCATCATTCTTTGGATTTTGGATGGTGTTGCTAGGAAATGTGCCAGGTTGATGCGGGTTCATTGTAGTAGACAATTGAGTCATCTGTAGCTCAAGATGCTTGATAGACACTGCATGGGCATCAACTTTTTGACAAATACCAGACAAGTCATTTCACATCTCCTTCACATTCTCATCAGTCGCATCAAACCTCTTCATCATCTTTTGCATCATATCCTCAATACATAACATATTACCTCTAGTTTCCCTATTACCAGATTCCCGATTTTGAGAAGGGACATAAGTCCCAACCCGATCGTTTCTGTTGCCATAGTTGTTTCGGTTGTAGTTGTTGTCGCGATTATAGTTCCCATCCCAGACATGTTGACCCTCTCGGTTGTAGTTGCCATAGTTTCGACCTTGGTTTACTTGACCTTGGTGCCAAATCTGTATTGGAACCTTGGGTGTTGGCTCGGAAACCCCCCGTCTGATCATTCACTGCATAAGTATCCTCTTCATAGTAACATTCCTCACCCGGTGGTGGAGTTCTAGTCAAATAATTGACAGCATTTACCTTTTCAGTACCTCCACTTACATGCTTCAACACCAACCCTAGTTCGGTCCTCATCTGAGTCATCTCCTCACGAATGTCATTGGCAGATTGGTTAGTTGTAGCTTGGACTGCAAATGTGTTTCTCCCTGTGTCTGACTTTCTAGTGCTCCATGCTTTATTGTTTCGGGAAATCTTCTCCAGTTTCTCCGCAATCTGCTCAATAGTACACTCACCATTTGAACCTCTAGCGATAGTATCAATTACCACCTTACTATTGTCATCATGAACTCGATAGAAGTATTCCTTTAGCTATTCATCATCAATGCGGTGATTCGGGACACCTCTAATAAAAGTAGTGAACCTATCCCAAGAACTACTCACAGACTCTCCAGGTAGTGCTACGAAGTTGTTGAGTTTATCTTTGTGATTCAGCTTTTTTGCATGGAATATTTAGGAACCTTCAGTTAATTGTTCCCATGTGTAGATTGAGTTATAAGGAAGCTCATTAAACCACACAGAAACATCGCCAGTCAATGATAGAGGGAATACTCGCAATCCAATGACATTCATGTCTAAGTCTGGTCGACCCACACAACTTTTGCAAACACTCCTCAACTTAGTTACGTGTGCATGTGGATCCTCTGATGCTAAACTAGCGAACAAATTCCTCGTTGTAAGCATCTGCATCAAACTGCTAGTCACCACAAATGTGTGCCCCGGAGGTAGAGGAGGTAGGACAAGAGGTCTTTCAAATTCAACGGCATTAAATTTAACCCTATAGTTATCATGCCGTCTTGGTCCTAGTGGATCCTGTACCATCAATGCATCTCATGAACCTGATTATTCTCTTCACCAACCCTCGGAGGCTACAACCCAACTCCATCACCTCAATTTCCTCTGATAGGATTGACTAGGACTCCTTGATTATTCATTCTTCGCAAAGTTCTGTTCAAGTCTGGATCGTAACGAGTAAGAGGTTCACCTTGGCTCCGTGTACTTGGCATACAGTAGAGTAGGATCCTGAGAGAAACAAAAACAATAAGAAAAGTGAAATTAGGAAATATTTGACTAAAATTCAATAATATAGTTAAACTTAATCTAAAAGCCTTATTCCCCGGCAGCGGCACCAAAATTTGAAACGCTCAAATTATACCTCCCTAAGGAAGTATAAACGATCGTTATCAAGTAAAGAACCCAACTTGGAGGTTGGGTCGATCCCATAAGGAATATGGTTTAGACTTAAGCTTAACTTACAATTATATTCTTTTAGTCAACGTACTTCCGAGATAGGTAATTAAAAGGGGGGGATTGGTGAAACAAATTCTGAAAAATTATGTGAATAATCAGTAAGCAAGAGTTAAACTTTAGTTGTTATCAAGATGAGAGAGAAACTAGGGTGTACGTGTTCCCCATAAGCTCATAACGCGGTACTCCTTAGTAATAGTAATCATTTCCTAGTGTATTACATGCAAAGTGATAAGTTATGTATCTCTAATTCCTTGGTCCGGCAACTAGAGAATTTCACCCCCACCTTGGTCCGGCTACCTGTGTATAATTTACTAACCCTTACCTTTACCTCATATTAGACATCTCATCAATGTATGGCTTAGTTTCCACCCTCGCACCAATTGACACTAGACTATTAGATAGTATCACACTAAATCTATGTTGATAAATTTTTTTTCTTATTAACTACCTCCTTGGTTCGGCAAGTAGCAACAAGGCGAATTCCAACGTTTGCAACCGCTAAAAAGACTTCTAAACGAAAGAATTATCAATGAATGCAATAACACTATTCAAGAATTACTTAGTTACTAATCATACTTTGTTAATCGCTCATGGTTCCCACAACCCTAGTTGTGGATTTAGTTACCCGTAGTAGCAAGAACACAATTCATATTTTTAGATGAAGAAATCATGAACTTACGTAAAGAGAATGATAAACCCAGAATCTCAACTTGAATTTCAAATTCAAAATCTTCGAAACGAACTTAGGAAATTAAGAGTTGCTAAAGTTGCAAGTTAAGCTCTAAAGCCAAAAACTAGAATAAAAGTAACGAAGTCTAAACCCTAAAAATGAGGTTTACATGCCGTATATATAGAAAAACAAGTCCCAACTAAAAATGAGATGAAATAAGGAAATAAAGTTTCAGGACGCGGTTTCGATCTACGACACTAACCTACGAACCGTGGATTGACCTACTGTCCGTAGATCCCTTTCGTGACTCAGGACTTAGGCAAATTTTCCAACTTCAAAAAATCTTCATCTCTGACACAAACGACGGATCAACAGTACGGACCGTGGTTCAATCTACGGTCCATGGATCCTTCTCCGTAGCTCCATACTTAGAATCTTTAAAATCAGGTACTGGAACCTCTTCTCTGAATCATTTGACGGAACTGCAGTACGGCCCGTAGGTCGATCTACGGTCTGTCGTTGGTAACCGTACCCTTGGTCAAGAATTCCCTGATTTTCATCCAAGCCTTGCCTGTCCATGTACGATCACCATCTACGGAACGTGAATGGACCTACGGTCCGTGAATCACTTTCGTAGATGCCAAAGTTTTCCACAATTCTTCAGGTGTGTCTCCTACTTCCACGTCAGAACTTATTTCCTGAAAACATGATAAAAATACATTAGTACCGATACAAAATGGCCCTAGACACACACAACCCTTAAGTGAAATGTATTAAAAATACCATAAATTCATGGTATATCAAAATATCTTCACCCGCAAATGCAACTTCTTCATCGGGAAAATAAGTCTTGAGTGATTCATACTCTTTATCAATTGGATTCTCTGTAAGATGATCAGTCAAGGCTTGTGCTTTTATCGCCTGTTGAATCACATACACAATGTCAAACTCACTCAAAAGCATTTGCCATTTAGCCAACTTTCCGGCTGGCATTGCTTTTTGGAAAATATACTTCAACGGGTCCATTCTGGAAATAAGGTATATGGTATAAGAAGACAAGTAAGGTCTTAACTTCTGAGCAATCCAGGTCAAACCACAATATGTCTTCTCCAAAAGAGTGTAACGAGCCTCATATGGAGTGAATTTCTTGCTCAGGTAATAAATGGATCGCTCCTTCTTCCATGTTTAATCATGTTGACCAAGCAAGCATCCAAATAATACTTGATGGCATCAAAAGCAGTTTGACATTCTCCGGTCCACTTGGTCAAGGCATCTTTTCTCAACAACTTAAAAATGGGCTCGCACACCACGGTGGACTAAGCTATAAACCGACTGATGTAGTTCAACCTTCCCAGGAAACTCATCACCTCTTTCTTGGTCTTCGGAGGAGATAACTCTTGAATTGCCTTGATCTTGGAAGGGTCGTGCTCAATGCCCCTTCTACTGACTATAAATCCCAATAACTTTCCAGCTGGCACTCCAAAAGCACATTTGGCGGGATTTAGCTTCAAATTATACCGACGCAGGCGATCAAAGATTTTCCTTAAGTGATTCAAGTGATCCGAACTCTCGCGGGACTTGATTATGACATCATCTACATACACTTCGATCTCCTTGTGAATCATATAGTGAAAGATGGTCATCATAGCCCTTATATAAGTAGCACCGACATTTTTTAGGCCAAAAGGCATCACTTGATAATGATATACACCTCAGGGCGTAATGAAGGCTGTCATTTCTGTATCATCTTCATCCATCAGGATCTGGTGATAACCCGCATAACAATCCACAAACGACTGCATCTCATGTTTGGCACAATTATCAATGAGAATGTGGATGTTCGGCAACAAAAAATTATCCTTCGGGCTAGCTTTGTTGAGATCTCTGTAGTCAACACAAATTCTGATCTTTCCGTCTTTCTTGGCCACCGGAACAACGTTGGATAACAAAGTCGGATATTGGGTCACTTCCACTACTTGAGACTCGATCTGTTTGGTAATCTCCTCTTTGATTTTTAAACTCAACTCAGGCTTGAACTTCCGAGTCTTTTGTTTTACTGGACTGAATTCTGGATTAATCGGCAACCTGTGGGACACCATATTCGTACTCAGCCCTGGCATATCTCTGTAAGACCAGGCAAATACATCAATGTATTCTCTAAGCTTCGGTCATATGGACATTGATTCTGACTTCTTTGACACATTCCTCATCTCCGAGATCCACAGTTTCAGTTTCTTCAAGATTTGGCTTGTGCTGGTTCTCAAATTATTGAAACTCCTCAGCAACATGTTCAAGTACCTCATTTGTTTCTTCATATTCCTCGCATTCATCATCACCTGCCTTATTTTGTTAGTTCAGCTAGTGACATGACATGACATTGACAGGTTTTAAATTACTATTACTGAAATCATAAACAAACAAAGTTGAGAAAGTAAAGTAAACGTAAACAGCTAAGTAAATAAACAGGATTTCAATATTGGAGGCTCTTCATTTAAGTTGAAAAATCGGTAACAAACTTTGGCCATGACAAAGGGTCATATAGCCTTTTTGAAACATCACGAGGGAATTCAAAGACTTAAAACAAATAAAATCTGCATAAAAGGTGGGTCCCGGGCCTCTTCCAGACTACCATCGATTTTTAAAACAAACAAAAACACATGTCTTTTCTACCAAGTTGCACGGGGAATCAGGAGCGGTGTGGAGGTCCAATTTTGTGACTATTCCTCTGTCTCAGCATCATGAATTCCTGATGTCCCAGCTTCTTCCTCAATGAATGTGTCAACTTCTTCGAACAGGCCCTAGATTCCTTCCCCAAGACTATCATCCTTGACATATTCTCACACCAGGAATGACCAGTACAAATGAGGGATCGTCCTGGCGAATACTCGGTCAATATTCTTGTTCACCACCTTTGTTTCATCATCATCTGCGGGGGCATACCCCCAAACCAAACTTTGCTCCTTTGGCAGGAATTTGAATAGGCTCAATAATTCCTTGGAAATGCTTCTCCAACCCGAAAGCTAGTTCAAAACCACTCCAAATCATAACAGTAGTAATCAGCTTGTACACAGGAGACATAGGGGGATGTGGAGCCAAATCATCACTGGTGGCATTTACTAGCTCCACCGTATAGAAATCACAACCTCAAGAGACATCATCAACGATCGGCGCATACCCATTGGAATGGATCCCTTCACCATGAATGACCAATTCCTGGTCCTTCCAAATAAATTTCATAAGTTGGCGAAAGGTAGAGGGCACAGCCCCGGCAATGTGGATCCACGGTTTTCCTAGAAGTAAATTATAATTGGTATTAATATCCAACACCTGAAACTCAACACTAAATTCAGCAGGACCCATCTGAATCTCCAAGTTCACTACACCCATCGTGTCTCTTTGCTCTCCGTCGAAAGCCCTCACATTGACTTGGTTCTGGTGAAGCTTTCCCAAGTCGAATTTTAGCTGCCTCAGAGTCGAAAGTGGGCAAATATTGAGACCAGATCCGTCATCGACCAAGACGTGATTTATAACCTCTTCTTGACACATAATTGTGACGTGCAGAGCTTTGTTGTGCATCTTGCCTTCAAAGGGCAGCTCTTCGTCACAGAAACTGATGCGGTGTCCTCGAACGACTTGGTTTATCATGGCCTCCAGATTATCACTGTTAGTACCTACGAGCATATAAGTGTCATACAAAGCCTTCATCAAAGCTTTCCTATGCAGTTGTGAACTAATCAGCAAGGCCCACACAGAAATCTAAGCTGGTGTTTTCTCCAGATGCTTCACGATCGAGTAATCTTTTGGTTGCATCTTTCTCCAGATGTCTTCTGCTTCAGCTTCACTAATTGTCCTTTTAGACTGATCCTTCTTCTGCACTCCCTGAGCTAACTTTTCTGGTGTGTAACATCTACCGGATCTAGTCATACCCTGCGTAGCAGCCGTCTCAATCACAAACCTTGGTCAGGTGAGAGTTTCTCTTGGAACCAATGCGACAGCCTTCTCGGGTGTCAGAATCACAAACTCTTTCTTTTCTCTAATGCACAACCAAGTTATAGCCCTTTCAGTTCATCATGAGCGATCGGAACTATTGCCTTTGTCACGCACCAATCATCATCCTCTCTATCATATTGATAGTGACGCCTCCATGATTTGGCAAAGGATTACTATTGACATTAGGCGCGACTGTCTGGAAAGAGACCATTTTCTGGTCAATTAGGTCTTGGATCTTGTGCTTTAGGTTGATAAAGTCCTCGGTACCATGTCCAACACCATTGGAGTGATATGCGCACCTCTGATCAGGCCTGTAAAACTTTGAGCTAGTGTCAACCAGCTTGGGCCCCACTGGACGCATAAATCCCGCCACAGTTAATCGCTCGAATAGTTTTGTTCGACTTTCAATGAGTGGAGTAAAATTTCTATCGGGCTTCTTCTTAAACCTTGGATAGAGGGGATCGTAGTTGCCTTGTTGAAGGGGACGCATTTGACGATAATTTGAAGTATTCGGATGGGGGGCTTGATATCTTGGGTATGAATTGGTCTGGTAATTTGGTTGTGGAGCTTAGTAGTTCGGGGGGTATTTTGGTAAAGTGGAGTTGGGGTTTGGTACATTGGGGGAGGCGTTTGGTAATTTGCCTGAATGTTGGCACAGTTGGGGGCGGCATTTCGGTAGTGATGAGATGGAGTCTGGTAAACTGGAGGGGGAGTTTGGTAGATAGGAGGAGGAGTTTGGTAAACGGGAGAAGGAGTATTTTGGTAATTGGGGAGAGGGGTTTGATAATCAGAGGAAGGGGTATTTTGGTAGTTGGGGAGAGGGGTATTTTGGTAATCAACATGTGCATAACAAGCTGGGTATGAACTCTGTGAAGGCTGAGAACGACCTTGGTACGATGAGGATTTCCTTGGGGTTTTCTTCCCCTCATAAGAGATAGAGGACACATCTTCTCTTTTCTTCTTCAACAAACTCGACAATCCGAGCGAGGCAGCAACACGAGCAATCTTCCTGGTTCTTAATCTGTCTTCGATAGTCTCACCTACTTTGACTATCTCGACAAACTTTGCTCCCACGAGCAACATGATTCTATCATAATACTTGGGCTCTTGAACCCGCACAAATACTTCGACAATTTCATTCTTAGACATAGGAGGCCGAACTCTAGCTGCCTCATTTCTCCATCTGTATGCAAATTCTCTGTAACTTTCATTTGATTTCAGCTTCATCTTTTCTAAGGAATAACGATCAGGAATGATTTCTACATTGTAGGTGAATTGTTCGATAAAGTCCTTAGCTAGAGCATTCCATCTAGGCCATTGTCTCGTTTCATGAGATGTAAACCACTCTAGGGCCTCTCCACTCAGACTCCGGCTAAAAAGCCACATTAATAAAGCTTCATATCTTCCAACTCCCACGAGCTGGTCACAGTAGGCCCTCAGGTGCGCTAAGGGGTTCCCTATTCCTCCGAAAATGTCGAATTTTGGTACCTTGAACCCTTGTGGGAGGTCCAAATTTGGATGAATGCATAGATCCTAATAACTCAAACCGGTGACTTCAGAAATGCAGTGCAACTCTCTCATGGATTTTCGGATTTCTTCTTTCATATTCAGCTTGGCGGTTTCTTCCTTTGATCTCCACTCTCTCTCTCGCTCTTCATACTGGTTGAGATCAGAACAGTTGGCGTAGGGCTCATTTGGGACTAGGATTTGGAAAGTGGTTTTTTGAGGTAAGGGTAGGGCAATGGAGGGACTCTGGGCATTTTCCGGGACTTGGTAGTTTTGAGGGAAAGCCTGAGGGTAGGTATGCTGATTTTGGTTGTGGAGGGAGGTTTGCGGGTTTTTAACATTTTGGTTTGGGTGGGGGGGAGGACAAGTTTGGGGGTTGACATTTTGAGGGGAAAGTGGCACTTGGGGGTTGGTATTTTGAGGATAAGGTGGTGTCTGATAAGAGACGGAGGCATAATGGGGATTTTTGGTGGTTAGGTCAATGGTTGAGGGATTCTAAGCAGGACTGAAGGGTCGGTTTTGAGCCTGTTCTGCGTTTGAAGGAGGAGAGTGAAATGGAGGTCTTCCGTCTGCTGGAGCATTGAAAGCGAAAACCGAATTAGGTAAATCTTGTCTTCTCTGCATTTCGACCCTCATCTCAGTGACCTGCTTCATCAACTGCATAATTAGTTCATTCTGATTAGCAATGACGGGCTGAGCCACGACAACATCGGTAAGGTCAATTTCTTCATTGTTGGCACCTATTACAGCTTTTCCTTTCTGTGAGTTTTGACCGGGGAAGGAATCTTTAGGAGCCTTAGATCTTGTGAAGTAGGGATGATCAGCCAGCTTACCATCACAGACCAGTTCTAAGTACATGTAGAAGAAAACAACTCAAAGGCAAATCTGTTAGTTTTGATTTAGGACAATTAATGCAAAATAGCACATAGAAAGCATGTAAACACATAAAAGATGCTTCGTTTGAGGACATGTTAACCCACGAGTAACGGGAACTGATTTTGAATAAGCAGGAAATTGCTCATTTTATTTTGAAACTAGTGACCTAGGAAGGTTGAATCGCGTTGAGCTAAGGTCTTCTTTCTGCATCTCTCGGCATCTGTTAACCTGAACTCAACATTTCCTTGTAGAATGAAGGGGAATTTTTTTTAAAAAAAGATAGGGGCCAGGCGTTGAAAAGCTGCCTACGTATCTCCAAAGGAGAATTCAAGCCCTACATAGTTTGAATCCAAAAGGAAATTCTCATTTTCATTCATTCATTTTTGATTGATTACAAGGAAAGTGAAAATAACACATGCGGTAAAACTCCTAAAACATAGATTGCCTAGTCAGAACATTCTGGCTGCCGCATTAACCATGGGGGGAAACTCAACTTGGATCCTTCCCTTGTTGATCAGGGACTCCACGTCATAGCGAAACCCGAGGCACATTCCAATGTTGTGATCTATGGCGTCGTGATTAGGGCAAGGTTTCCAGATTTCAATTCCAACGGGATCAAACGTTACATCATCCTTTTTTATAGGGGTCAAGACCCTCCTTCGAACCAACTGACAATAGATATCCAACAGTGTTCTCTTAAAAGGTGTGAAAAAGTGACAGTAAAACACAACATGATCTGTGGCCGGCATACTGGGCTCTGATTAGTCACAGGTAAGGAGAGTGTTGTCACCCCACATATAGGGGATTTTCCCAATGTTGATCAGGTCCCGGATCGCGGTCTTAAGCTCCACATATTCTTCTATTGTGTTCCCATTTCGATCTAGATGGTAGGCACGTCTTATGCACGTCTTTCGATTCAACCTTGGAAGTGGTTCCCTTGAGGGGTTTCAGGATGCGTTTAGCCTTAAGACGCTCGTAAATGAGAGCACACAAAACAACTTTTGCTCCCACTCTATGCTCCCGTTGATATGCCTCGAGGGTGATTTTCTCATCACCTTTTTTCAAATGTCCTTGGAAAGGAGGCCGATAGACAATTTCTTCCTCGGGTTCTTCTTCAACGGCTTCAAGTTCAATGTCTTCGGGACCGGTGACGTCGGCCTCCTTATTGAAGAAAGAGTATGTTTTGCGCAGCTTTTGAAGCCTTAGGGCTATATAATTGTCTATCTTTCGCATAGCAGTCGTCTCTTTGTTTATGATAGCATATCTTATCCCTTTAATTGCCAACTCCACGTCTAACGCTGCGCTTTTGGCCTTTGCGACTGCGGTGGCGAGTTCCAATTCTATTCCTCTTTCCTCCTTTTCTCGGATCTCCTGTTTGAACCGACGTAGTTTCATCCTTAAATCCTCTTCAGTCTTCTCCACCTCGACATTCTTGCCTTTTTCCATCTTAGCAGCAGATTTACCTTTGCTGAGATGATAGAGTAATGTCTTAGGATTTGGTAGTAGGATTTTATTTTTGGCTGAAAACCTCAGGACTCGGGAAATTTTGGTCGGACATTTTGGGCAGTGACTTGTATTCGGTATTGTAGAGATTTTTTCAAATTTTTTTTGAAAAGGAGTGGGCCAAAATATCCTCATTCAAATAAACATATCACATAAACAGTTAAAGCACCCAAGAAAACAAACAAATATCGCGTCCTAATCATATATGTGACCCTTTTGTGCCAACAGTAGGCCTAGCGAATTGAAGGATGTATATGTATTTTTAAGCCAATTCATTATCCCCAAAAATATTTCATTAATATCATTCAAAATAATGTTTAACAACATATAAATGGGGAAATAAGTTCAAATGGGAAATAATAATAAAACAAAGTATAAATGAAAGCAATCCCACGCAGGGGATGATAATAGGCTCCAAGCTCCTCCTGATCCTTCACCAAGTCTGGCCCTCTTGGCGATGTTGACTTCTTCCCACATAGCATATGTGTTCGCCCATAGGTGATCTCTTGCTAGCCGAGCTCCTTCCCGATGTCTGAACCTCTCTACAGACTGAATTTGTTGATCCATGCTATCATCTAATTCTGACATGCATTGCCTTACCCTTCGTAGCTCTTGCTTCAACTAAGCTATGACTCTAGCGTCTTCTGAATGACGGCGTTGATGATCCAACTCATTCTTATCATACTTCTCTTGGAGTCGATGGAGTCGAACTTGATGTTTAGCACTAACATCTGCAATAATATGAGGGACATTTGGACCAGGCTCGATAGTTCCAGCAAGGCTCTTCTTTAACCATTCCTTGTAATCTCCAGAACATTCAGGCTGAAACCTATTTCGCACTGGCTCACCCAACACCCTTCGAGTCTTCCATATTCTACGTATATGTTCAATATAAGAGATTCGACCATTCTCGTAATCAGTTGCAAATTTCCTCATGTCCACGGTTTGGGGAATCTCTTGTTTCCCTCTTAGCTGTCCAAGGACTCGGCCGGGGGCATATGGTCTAGTCCCTCTCAATCTGGCAAATATTAAGTAAGGGACCCGTGGCCCCGAATCACCATTTGCTTTGTCACAACTCACAACCAAACTTTTGATCGACCAGTGCACATTTTCTTCTCTCAAACCCTGAAGTCTCACATACCAGAATTCTTGGCCCCCAGTTCTGTGGAAATGATTAAGCTGCACCCACCAATCGTGACTTTCAAGTTTGTTCGGTCGTTCCAAGGAATCTGGTTCTTTCGGATTATGAGCTTTGATCAAGTGTC
Source organism: Solanum chiquidenum (assembly GCA_029582725.1). Classification (NCBI taxonomy): domain Eukaryota; kingdom Viridiplantae; phylum Streptophyta; class Magnoliopsida; order Solanales; family Solanaceae; genus Solanum; species Solanum chiquidenum. The sequence continues at coordinate 19,703 of JAJOOS010000347.1, forward strand.
TCATCATCCACCATTGAAGTATCAGATTGCATCCCTGAAAGAAACATTCGCCGCTTTGAAACTTATCTAAAGCCTGGTAAATGTCGGCCAGAATCATGGTGGCTAAAGTGTAGTACTTTATTGCAGATCCGTAGCCTACTCCATTAAAGATAACATGAGTGATCATTACTACACTTGGATGGATTGTGTAGTTTGGTCCTTGGGAAAATACCATTGTCCCAAGTAGGCATATTGCAAAAGCAAGAGGACTATTTCCTTCCATTTTTCCTCCGAGACAAACTCTTCTTTGAATTTTTATTAAGCTAATGCACGTCCAAATTGATAATAGAGCTTTGGAAGTGGAATGTTTGGCCCGAGAAGCTTTTTCATCTACTCGGCTTTGACGAGTGACAATTTTTCTTTAATTTCGGTTAAATACATGTTTTTGGGAAAAGGAGATCTGTATGGGGTTTGAACCTCCTTTTGTTGCACATCCCGACACTCTCATAAATTGCAAGGATTTCTTCAATAGTCGGTGTCATTTCCGCTTCCCCGAACCGAAATACCATGTTGTCGCTATCCCAAAATTTCACCATTGTTCCAATCAAGTCGAGATAAGCCACCATTTCTATTAACGACGGGAGATGACCTATGTGTCTTTGAACTTTCTTCTTGTCTTCCCTGTTCATAAATTTCCACCAAACTTGTAGGTAAGGATGGGGTATGGTCACCATTCGGGTCCTCAAAGGCTCATGTATCGGATTCATCCTACAAGAAAAATAACAGACAAAGGTAAGTTACCCCCACCCCTATAGATAATTGACTTGTTTTAAAAGACATATACATCCTTCAATTAAACACATAAGCATGATTGTCTTTTACTAACCAATGGGCCAAATAGACACAAGGTGGGCTTCTAATGGGCCCAACACGCCTTAGGTGTTGGGTCAACTTGGTTCAAAATGCGCTAAATTCGGGATTTGGTTTTGCTCTACGCTAGGTGACTAAGAGTGGCTTTTGAAAGACCGAGAACCCAAGCGGACGACTTAGGCTGGAACTCACGACAACCATTGGATGTATGATGAACCAATAAATTATCGATCATTTTGGAAAAGGGTTGAGTATAAAAAAGTCCGGCTGCGGTTTCGCAAAACCATTCTTTAATATACTATACATACAAGAGAAGATGTCATGAATGCAATGTCAGTTATAGTAATTTAAACACATTAAGCACAGATAAACAATTCAACAATTAATAGCAATTAGTCAAATAGTCAAATCGTCAAATCTTATGGTTAGAACTTAATTAAATCCCCAGCTGAGTCACCATTTCTGTTTTACTCGAAAAATAACATAAAAATGGACTTGTTTCAAAAAATCGACTCAACTTATGATTGAAGAGAAATCAAATTTCCAAAAGAACAGAGTCGCCACTTAATTTTTAGTAAAAATCAAGAAAAAAATCTAAGGTTTTTAAAAGACTTAAACAAATAAAAATTGATTGAAATAAAAAAGGGTTGAGTTCAATGTACATTCCGAGAAGGTGTTAGGCCCTCGAAATGTCCGCTAACTTGCGGTTGACCGGCGATTTGACTAAATTGACTTTATCTAATTTTAAAAAAATTTAAACTAAGTCAAAAGAAATTAATTTTTTTTAAGGGGTACAACTAAGGGGAAATCTTCTAAGGGGAATAATTCAAGTGTTGACAAAACTAATAATAAAAATAAAGCTAAGTGAAAGAATATATATATATATATATATATATATATATATATTCTATTTGAATATAAAAAGAGAAATGAATATCTTTGGGAGTTAATTAAATCAAAATGAATGTTAGCCAACAATAATAAATAAATAGTAAGGAAAGAAATATCAAATTTGGGTCTTTGGCCCAAATTCCCAAATCTTGAACCTGTCCTAAGTCTAAAGTTGCCAAAATAGGTCCAGGCCCAATTAAATCCCCCAAAAAAGCTACTGGTACTCATTTGTTATTGGGCCTTTAGGTCCATTTTCTGCTGCTTGTACTTGCTGAAAATTTTCTTGGGCTTTTGGCATCATTTTTTATTCTCATTGTCATGATATACACCAAGTGTATATTTGATGTATACACCATGTATATCGCTAATTCTCGAGCTCCCGGACCTATAATTTTATTTTAACTCTATATTTCTACATTTTCCACCTTTATTTCTGCGCTTTGAACCTGTACACTGTATTTCCCGACTGTATATCAATGTATAGAGCAGGTATATCAGTCCTTTTTCAGCCTTTTTGGACACCAAAAATTCAATTTCCAGTCCCCATATATCGCCTTCAACCTGTACACTAGTTTCACGATTTGACGTGGGGGCTGACTCGAGAGAAGGGTGGATTTGAGGCATTTATGGCTCATTCGAAATGCATAAGGGGAAATGATAAGAACCCAAGAGGACTCGGGAAGGTTTATACAACAAAAAAAAGGGCAAAGTCAGCACACGAAACAAAATAAACAGATGAAACATACATGACTTATTTAAGAAATTCGTACAGTAAAATGCAATCAAACCCAACTATTAGACCAAATGACAAACAACTTTTAAGAAAAAAAATACAAAAGCATAGACTTAACAAGTGACAAGAAACAGCAAAGTAAAACTTTAATGCCTAATGGAACCAAACATATTTTGAATAATAAAATTGAGGGGGGCAATCAAAGTAGGCCACATTATAGAGAATGTGTGACCAACAGCCAACAGTAAACAAAAGCACACCAAAATGAGGAGAAAGAGTGCATGCTACACCATTAATATGCCTCATGTAATGATTCAAACTAACTTCATTAACAGAGTTTAGTGATGCTACACGATCATGCCAAAAGAAAAAAAATGGGAAGCAAAAAGCTCAAAGACAGTAGCAAGTGATTTCAAATAAAGGAAGAGATTGTTGCTATACTCAAACAATTATACCTGATAACATTATTTCTCAACCCAACATGCTTATAAGCGCAAATAGGTGAAAACGAACACAATATTCTCAGATGCTGACTTTGTTGAGCAGTAAAACCAAATAAATGAGTAAGCCAAACAAACCAGTTATGCTCATGACAAATATTGAGATTACATGATGATGGAAACTAAGACTGAAATACTCATCATTGTTCAAGACGTGGGTAACACTATGTTAAACCAAGCATGAATCCTAACAGAACTAACTTCATACTATCAACAACAACAGGACAACCCAAGACAAACCCATAAGAAAGGCTAAACATTAAACGGCAAGCATAACTGCCATGAATTCAGGAAAAACACAGACAACAGTATAAACTCAACCGAGCATTAAAACCATCTTGAAAATGAAGAACGAACAACAACAAAGTACTATTGAGCAAACTTTATCACTGATTTGCAGCCAACAACTAGTCAAAATGCCTTCCCAATTTTAACATTTCGAACACTCTATGCAGTCCAAGGTCAAACGGTCATCACATTAAAGTAAGAGAGACATAAACCAAAATGAGTATCACCTGTTCGAGGGCAGAAGAATCGAGACAGAACGAGCAAGGACGAGCTCTTCCACCACCACACAGGAACTTCGAGAGTTCCAACAAGCAGCGGGAAAGTCGTGTTCGGAAGAAAGAAGCTGGGAACTGAATACTCTTAATAATATTTGTTAATTATAGGGTCTATTTTTAACTCAAAGAAACCTATGTATTTCACTATATACTTTCCTTTTTCGTGACAAAAAAATTTCCAACCCCAAACAATGAAGAAGGAGGGGATATTTATAGACGAAATTAGGGTTTCAAGCTTTGGGGGGAAACAGAAGAGGATTCGGATTCAAGGGCCCATTTCAAAATTCAAACTCAAAAATCTTTTCACCATTAAGGGGAGACATCATTTTTCTGAAGTTTCAACCCATTCCGGAAGAGGAAAGGGGAGATGGATGCCTCAGATCGGTTCCATTGTCCTTGGACGTGGCGTGGCCTCATCTCGTGCTGGCGAGGATGAAACAACAGCTGAAATCGCGAAAAAGTTGTACAAGATTGTACCAGCCTAAGGGAGAAAACGCGTCCTCTGTCTTTGGAGACGTCGAGATTTGCTTTTCATCTATTGACGATGCTTCCGTGTGCTTCTGTGAACTCGCCTTCGCGTGAGGGAGATGAAGTGCGTACAAGGGTCATTCACGCACTGCCGTTTCAGGCGTATTGCTTGAAATCGCTGCTCTCCGTCTGGTCGATGTTCACGCCGTGTTGTTGGCATTTTTGGAATGAACTATTGTTTCTGAGTCTTCTGTCTTGAACAAGGATTTGGGTCGGGTTGGGAGTAAAAAGAGTGGGATGGGTCACTGAGATCGATTGGAGATAAAGGAAAATGGGTTTATTTAAGGGTTGGGTTGCGCTTCTGGGTTTGGTGTTATTGGTTCTGCGCGTGTATTGTTGTTGTAATGTATTATTGTTGGGCTGGGAGATTGGAATTGCATTTTGGGCCAAAATTTGGTCTTGAAAATATCGAGTTAAATGATAGGGTAAAAGGGGCTAAAATTAAAAGTTCAAGAAGGATAAATGAATTACAATTATAACCAATCGAAGTTAAAACTTAACCAAATTGGATTTTGTCGATAAATTCATCTAAAGTTAAATAAGATGAATTAATATAAATTAATTAATGAGCTTCTTAATATAAACGAAATAAAAATAGTTAACTTACTTATGAAATAATTGATTCAAAAATATAAACTAATATTAAATGAGTTAATTAACAAAACACTTAAAAAGTAAAATCTCTTTTAAATGATTTTTTTTAATGTTCGTAAAAAATGTAATAATTACATACAAAATTATATGAAAATATATATATTGTTTGAAAATTATAAAAATGACTAAAATTGCTTCAAAACTTAAAAAATATATTATTATTATTATTTTGAACATTTTGTAGAACCAATTCTTCCAAATCATTGAAAATTAAGAAGTTCGAAATTAATTCTATCGGGGAGGGTCAAAATTGTGTGTCAACAAACGTTAGAAAACCCTAACTTTTCTCCTCTTGAATCCTTTCTGTAAGTCTTTAAAGTGTTAAAGAATGTAAAATAATGTTTTAACATCATTTAGACCCTTAATTAGGTGAAAAGAGTTGTGGTTTAGGCTTAGAAAAGGTGGGAAAAGACTGAACTATCCCTCTTTAAAAGCAGATAAAACATGTCAATGGGACTATCAACGGTTCGTGGTTTGATCTACTGTAGATCCCATCTGTGGAATTTATATTGATTTTTTAAGACTCAAAAGTCCATTTACGGGTCCAAACAACGGCCCTCAGTAGTTCTTACGGCCAATAGAATGGATCTGAATTAATTGGGTCCCAAAATTTTACTCCAGTACTTTTCCGATGACTTAACATGTCAACCTACAGCCCGTAGGTTGGATCCGTCGTTCACTGACTCAGAAAACTCTGATATGGTAGTCTTGGTAAAATGGTCATAACTTTTTACTACGAACTGGAAATAAGAAAAACTTGATGGAGTTGAAAAGAGGACTCAAAGACCTTCAATTTGATAGTTCATGAGCTATCTAATTTATTATATTCTAGGAGATATGATCATTTAAAGTTGACCTAACTAGAATCATATTTCAAAACTTAATCGAAAATGAAGCTTTCAACTCAACTTTGTGCACCCAATATGATTTTACATGCAAATGAAAAATAGTTCGGGTCTTAACTTACAAAAAATGGAGTGTTACAAAATCATTCCACTAGAAATTCATAATTGCACTCCTCTATTTATATTTTGAAATACCCCATCAAACACTTATGTAATACCCTATGTTAAGAGTACAAATACTTATCAATAAATTAAATTACTGATGAGTTTAATTCAAAGATAAATTTTCTTTAGAGCATTGCTTCACTTATTTCATGTGTCGGATTCATAAATCCACTTGCAAGGTTTGACAGGATGAAAACTTATAAACTTCTCAAAAGGGCATATCATCAATCTCTATATCGAGACATGTATTCCATCAACTAACATATTATTTTACCAATATATATTATTATCATCCAATCTATCAGATATTGACATTCTTTGAGAGGGAGCAACGTCGCGGTGACTCACCAAAAAATATTTTTTTGATCTAAAGAATAAAAGAATAATTTTAATAAGGGTAAAAATGGTTTAAAGGGAGTCGCCACCTAATTTTAGATAAACTAGGAAACCAATTAATTAACTTAATAAAAATATCTATGAAATCAAAGATTCTAGGTAAGAGGTTCAAATTATTTCGAAGGAAAAGTGTTATTTCCTTCGAAATCCACAATTGTGGGTCCCAACTGAATTATTTTTTCCAAATTGAGGAGATAAAAACAAATATACAAGTATAATAAGCAAGTGATATACAAAAGTAATAAAATGAAACAATAATATAAGAAACGACCTAAAATTTGCCTAACATCGATATATACAAAATAATGAATAAAGAATATAATTCGACCTTCATTCGAATAGCTTCAATGGGAAGCAACTCTGTGTAACTATAAAGACACTTAGAAAAAGTGTTAGTAATAAATAAATATGAATAAAAATAAATAAATTAAATAATAACTTAAAATTAAAAACACGTCTTATTAACATGAGAGCCTTGGAAATCGACGGTAATTTTTCATCGGCCAATTTTAACTTGTAACGTATAACATATAATAAAACTTAAACTAAATTTCTGTCTTTTAACATTAGGGAAGCCTTGAAAATCGACGGAATTTTTTTTCATTGGCCAATTTTAACTTTTATTTTGTTAATAATCAAATAAAATAACAAAATATAAAATGATTAAGATAATCTAAACAAATAGTTAATGGAACATCAGCAAAGAGTAATGTAAGAACAAAACAAACGAGAAAAAGAAGAAAACAAAATTAGCAATATATTTTAGTATGATTACTGACCCAAAAAATTAAGAGCAACTTTCACATATAACAAATAAAAAAATTATATTTGTATACTATAGCAAAGTTTGTATAATTACGCTCTATAGCAAACATATATATGTATAATTCGCTATACATATACAATTGACAGCTATGTCTATTTCGCTATACATATATACAAAAAGAAGTAATTGTATAATTCGTTGGCTCCTCTTCAGATTTGTATAATTTCGCTGGCAGACCATTTGTATAAATTGTTGTTAGCCTCTCGTTTGTATAAATCGTTGACAAAAATATTTGTATATCAAAAATCGCTCTCTCTTTTGCTTTATACAAACATAAATTATATATTATACAAACATAAATTATACATTATATTTGTATAATCTGTGTTTGTATAAAATGAAAAAGAGAGAAAGGCAAAATAGAACTGGGCAGGGAAATATTTGTATTGTATAATTATAAGTGTATAAGACGAATATATATGTATTTGCATGTGTATATATAATTTTCTTTCGCTTTATACAAACATAAATTTTACATTATATTGTATAATTTGTGTTTGTATAAAACGAGAAAGAGAGAAAGGCAAAAGAGAATTGGGCAGGAGAATATTTTTATTGTATAATTATAAGTGTATATGACGAATATATATGTATTTGCATGTGTATATACAATTTTCTCTCGCTTTATACAAACAAAAACGCAATTTATACAATTCTATTGTATAAAGCGAGAGAGGTGAGCACAGAGGGAGCGAGCGAGAAAGGGAGAGTGGCGAGCGAGAATTTGGAGGGAGAGAGGCGACTGGCAAACGATTGCTACGGGGCGCAATTAAATCAAACAGTAGTTACTCCATTTATTTTAGATTATAAGTTTGTCATTCTATACAATTATTCCAAAATTTAATGTAATAATAACAATAACAGAAAGAAGTGATTCATGGTCAAATTTATACAAAATTGAATAATTAACAATAATAATAAAAAATAAAGCATTTAATAATCAAAATAAAGTAAGAAGTGTAATAAAGCCATGAAGTAGTATTAACAATAATAAAAAGAAGGGAAAATTGTATATAATAGCAAACTATTAATTCAAATTAAATGTTATAAATATAATTTGATTTAATTGTACCCCATAGCAAACTGTTGTTATTTCACCTCTCTCCTGGTGAATCTCGCTCGTCGCTCTCGTTCTCTCCCTCGCCTCTCTCATTTTTTATACAAACGCAAGTGTATAAAGTGCGTTTGTGTTTGTATAAAGCGAAAGAAAATTGTATATATACATATATTTTCGTTCCCCTCTCTCCCCTCTCTCCCCTCTCCCAGATCTCGCTCTCTCACTTTATACAAAAAACGTAAATTATATAAAATGCGTTTGTATTTGTATAAAGCGAGAGAAAATTGTATATATACATATATTTTCGTTCTCCTCTCTCCCCTCTCCCAGATCTCGCTCTCTCACTCGCCTCTCTCACTTTATACAAAAACGCAAATGTATAAAATGCGTGAAAATTAAATACATACATATATTTTTGTTCCCCTCTCTCCCCTCTCCCAGATCTCGCTCGCTCACTCGCCTCTCTCACTTTATATAATTGATTTTTTTTTATATGTATACCAAAACAGATTATACAACTGTTTTCTTTTGTATATGTATAGCGAAAAATACATATTTATGTTTGCTATGAAGCGTAATTATGCAAACTTTGTTATAACATACAAATATGAATTTTGTGTTTGCTATTTATAAAAGTTGCTCTAAAAAAAATAACTAAATAGGCATAAAATTTTGTTTAAGCCAATAATAATAATAAAAGTGTACCAACAGTAACAAAATAACAGCCCCAAATTCAAGCATCAGCACAACAGTAACAATGGAGTTTTAACAAAATAAATCGACCAAATCGATGAAGAAACAAGGATTAAAGAGAGAGTAGGTTACCTGACCGTCAGAGTTCTCTTTGATTTGCCGGAGTTTGCGTCACGGCGGCGTTTGTTTGCTTTGTTCGTGGGCGTTTTGGAGCTCGTGTGGGGTTGTTCGCTGGAGCTTGGAGCGGCAACGACGTGGTGGTGGGAACTAGTGTTTCCGTTGGAGCTCACCGACTTTGATCCAAAATACCTGTAAAAAAAAGTAGAAAACGTGAAAGGGGAAGGGGAATGGGACTGGTTCGTTTAGCTCCGGTTCATTGGAGCTTTGAGCTCCTCACCGGAGCTGCTGGTTGGTTTTAGATCGGTTTGGGCGGCTGTTTAGTTGCTTGAAAAAAGAAGGAAAGGGGCTGGGTTTGGTAGAGGACTGGTGGGGTTTGAGGTGGTGGAGTCAGGTGGTGTTTTCTGGTGTATTTGGTGGAGAAATGAGAGGTGTGGGTTGTTGCTGGAAGTGTTTGAAGGTTGTTCCAGGTGGGGTTTGTGGTGGAGATCTGAATCTGGCGGTGGTCTGGAGAAGAGAAGGACAGGTGAGGGTTGTTTTGGGGTGGTCTGGTTGTTGTTGGTGATTTTGGTTGCTGGAAACGGAAAGGAGGGTGAGCACTGGTTGTATGGTGGTGGGCGGTGGTTAGTTGTGAGGTCTGGTAACTGGTGAATGGAGGTGGTTGTGAGTTCGGTGACTGCCGGAAAAAGGAGAAAATGAGCTGGGTTTTGGGTGGTGGATTCGCCGGATTTCGGCGAAACTTCGGCGATTTGCCGGAAAATATTGAACAATTAGAGAATAAAAATCTGTAAATTACACCCCTAAAACTTTTATCCACCAACCCTTAACTTAATGATCAAGCTATTCTTTAAACAAAGAATTGAAAATCACCAATAGTACAATATCATTATCTTAAAATTGTAGGTCAAAATCATAGGTTGATAAAATATCTGTGTATGAAATCTTATCTATATCAAAATGAATATCTGAACTATGCAAAATATCAAAAATGAACATTAACAAATGTAACAGATAAAATAATTATGAAAAAATGTAATGAATGTAACCAATAACATGTAAAAAATGCAATTTAACAAAAATAATGATTTTATAAAAAATGAACAAATATTTGAACGTATTCAATCGGATGTGACAAAATAATATAAACAGAAGTAACCAATAAAAATCCTAATACTTTGAGAATAAGGATAATTATCAATAAATTGCATTAAAATGACAAAACATGTATTTTGAACTATTTAAAAAATAAAATACTTAAAAGTATTAACTTTAGAAATATCAGACCAAAATTTGGTGTCAGCACCAAACTTATTAACCATCTCAGAATCTAACCTTTTCATAAATTAAAACGATAATTAACATATATTGATCTTAATAGTTATATCAGGATTAAGACTATAAGTACATTTAACTGCTTAGAGAATGTGTTTTTGTGAGTTAGTCTAAAACAACTATGTCGTCTTGGTCCAATTCAATACATACAAAATGCACTAGCATAAGAAGTTAGAGCTATATCATTCCCATAATCAAGATAAATTATATGTAATTTTGCATTACAATAGTACTGATGGCATGTCCAATTCTCATATTAGATTGTGAACAAAAATCTTTATACTTATAAGAATCGATGATTTAATCCTCTATGTATAAACTAATATTCTATACACTAAATAATCTACTATATAAGTAAACATGCACCATAAACAAATATATAATCAATTAAAAATGAATATATAATTATTCTATAATAAATACTATATCTAAACACATGGTTAATAGTAAAAATCCCAACAGAGACTATATTCAGGAAGGGTAAATCCTATCATTCTTCACAAACACGGGGTAGTGACAGCGTTCATGAATGGTTAATGTGTTCGGTTAGGTTCGGTCTTCATTGCAAACCCAATGGGTTGACCATGTTTGCAGAACTTGGGTCGGGTTGGTCTTCATGTTTGCAGCCAGCGGCCCGTGTTCACGAAGAACAATTTTCACCTAGACAAAATTTAAATTCCTTTTTTGTCCAAAACCCTATCATTACAATTTTTTAACTTTGGGAGCTCAGTTATTGATGATTTCAAAGAAATTTTCCATCAATGGTTGAGTGTGAATGCAGGTTAGGTTGGTGTTAATATTTTAATGTGTGTCATGTTTCATGTTCCATGCTTGTTCTCATTCTCTGAACAACATTTCATTATATTTGATAAAGAAAATGTATGTTAAAATCTATTATCAATTGTTTATAGTCTAGCTAGTTCATGATGACTTTGCCTCAATCCTTGTGCTTTTCTTTGATGTTGAACTTATCATTGTACAATCTCTATTCATTGCCCTATTTACTCCATCCCTCTCATAATTAATGAGCTATTTGTATTCATTAATCTGCTTGTGGTTATCTTATTTCACTCATTTATGGTATGTCTTGATTTGTTTGTTATGAACTTATGATGGTGTCATATTAGTTCTTAGATGACATGATTTCTATGGTTAAATATGTAGTAACTAAAAATAATTTTTTTTTCTTTATTTACTTGTTTTGTTTTTAGTAAGAAAGTCTAAGTAGACGTTGATCATAGGATTTAGGACCCCACTTTCAAGTTTTGATTTGCAATCAACCTTTACTTCTGAAATTTTAATCCCAAATTCTTCAAAAAGTAGGATTTTAAATTCTTTTAATTGTAAAACTTGACCAATACATTTATTTATTGAGCAAAGAAAAAGACCCACCATAGTAAGCATTGGTTATATTTTTCTTTACCTGTTTAGTTTTATACTTTTTTCTGGTCAGCCTATGATGCCTATTAAGTACAGGCCGACATCGAGTCATACTCACTCTTACTTTTTGTACCATTTCATTGCAGATCACAGTTCAAATGCAACCCGTAGAGCTTGAGTTAGTGTTTATTCGAGAGTATTTCAGAGTGCTGGTGAGCTCTTCGTCCGGAGCATGTTCCAGACTTCTTCTTTGTCATGATGTGTCTATATTTATATTCAAAGACTGAGTTTTATGTATGTTGAATTTTGTGTCTTACTGTCTTTATTTATTTGGAATTTTGAGTTGTATTTATTTTAGAATTTTGGAGTTGTTTATATTATTGGTCTGACTTTATTCTAAAGTTTTTCATTTGATTATTATTTATCTCTTTTCGTCTTTCATATATCTTGTGGAGTTAGGTTACCTATGAATGTTGGGTCAGGCATGTGTTATCTTGACTTCAGATTCTAGGTCGTGACATATATTAAAAAATCATTAATTGCTATTATTCTTAATTAGTGGATTTTTATAAAATTATGTATATTGAAAGTTTGTAATCACAAATGTTTATTGAAGAAACATGGAGATATGCGATTTATTAATGTGAAACCTTATGATATACCAATATCTTTTTTATTAACTATGCTTTGCTCATTTACTAAGATTGTATAAAAGTTGGGGGAGTTTTGATAGTTTCACAAATTGTGTGACTTTTATGTTTATGAAAAAAAAATACAACTTAAAAAATTCAAATTGCATGTCCAAATAAACTTTCAATACGAAGATTTTAGATATTAATATTTTATCTGATATGAATTTTATCTATTAAAGGAATTATAATAAGAAATTCAAAATGTTTATCAAGATGAGATTTATAAGAAAGAAGAGAATCTGAGGAAAATAAATTATCAAGAAAAATTACCATTGATGTATATAGACCAAAATTAATTTATTAAATGTACTTATCCAAATTATAAGAACGTTAACTTGTTTTTACTATGGCTAAAAATTAATGATGGTAAGGATTTAATTTCTACTAAGCTCCCTCCCCATCTTTAAAAAGATCAAAATAAATAGGACCATGCAAAATGCTAGAAATATCTATTGGATTGAATTCACCTATATGGATAGCTAATCAGCCAATTAACCTGTCCCCTAGACAATCCTTACCCTTAGTGTATAAATACACCATTATGGATGGAAACAAATATACTTCATATAAGTTGACGGCTAGAATTATAAGGGAGAAACACTCTCTGCATCCCTAGAATATCTAGACTAGTGAAACATAGAGCATAACCTATCATGTGAGGATTTCTAATGACCGATTGCACTAATCATGGTTGTTGTTGATCTGCTTCTGTTATAGAGAAAAGTATTATTTTAAATTAAAGTACACAAGAGGGGTTTGTCCTATTTTTCAATTTTTTTCTTTTTGAAAATTGTGTTCACTAGCAAATATTATAGATTCAATATAGGTGGATGTTGTGTAAAGAAATAATTTTGGGTGAAAATTTAAGAACGACTCACTTTATGTGATTCAACATTGCTACCCCTTGAAGGTAAATTAATTTTGATAAAATGCTTCTGTGATCGTTTTATCCATGACTTATTTGGATTGTCTATGTGTGTGTTTATATGTATGTCTATGATCATGTATATATAACCTTTTTCTTTTTCCTTTTTAATATGTGTTGATTATAGACTTTGAAATTAAGATTTAGTTATCTTACTTAATTCAAGTCATGCTATATTCATTCGAGGCTTTACATCTTATACATATACTTTTAATTATACATCTTTACGTCTATTTGAGTGGTGATTACTTTTGATTTTCGAAGCTTTGGTTGTGACATTTTGTGGTGAATATTTTTAGAAGGAAGAAGAAGATGCTATTTTGAAGTGTCTGGTATGAAATTCTGAAACTTTTGCAAAATGAAGTAGATTTTTTGAATTATAAATTGGTATCTATTTTTAATAGTTTAGAATTGTTTAAGAATGAAGATTTAGGATGTCTCGTGAAGATGCCAAATTTTACATTGGCTGTAGAGAAAAAATAATTTATTTTAATATATAAGCCAACCTTGGAGGGGTATGTAAGAATTTACACATCTCTTTCAAGTGACTTTGATATGACCTGCATATTTTAGGTAATAAAATAGTTACATTGTTTCTCAAGTAAAGTAATAAATTGATCAATTTTTTTCTCCAACTAATGCATGTATAGTATTTCTTTAATGGAAGAGAAGTCTCTAGGATTAAAGTTTTTTGGTTAAGAGTACCTAGTCTACCTATAAATACACTTGTGACTCCATCAGTCTAGATACACTTTGATAGACATAAGCTAGAATATTCTAAGGTTTTCTCTCTACCTCTTTCTTCTAAAAGTTCTTGGTAAGATGAACATGATTATCAACATTACTTAAAGAATAATGGCTGAAGGTAAATTCCTATTTATTTTCCGTTGTATTCTTTGTTGTTGTGTGTTGAAATTCAAATGAGGTATCAAAGTCTGCTTCAAATGTGTTGTTCGATTTGTTTGCAAAACACTAAAATTAGTCAACACATGTTGAATTTCAACACACATCAATGAAGCCAATAAAACGGAAAAAATAAAATAGGAACATATTTTTAGCTATTATTATTTAAGTGTTGTTGAAAATTGTGTTCGTCTTCCCATGAGCTTTCAGAAGAAATAGGTAGAGAGAAAACCCTAGAATTTTCTAGCTTATGTCTATAAAAGAATATCCAGATTGATAGAGGATCACAAACGTATTTATAGATAGGCTAGAGACTCTTATGCAAATAAACTTAACCCTAAAGACTTATCATAATTATTTCTTGCCGTAAAAAGAAATATCATATATGCATATTTTTTAGGAAAATTAATTAACTGATTTATTACTTCACTTGGTAGACAAGATAAATATTTTATTACCTAAAATATGTGATTCATATCAAAGTCTCTAAAAGAGCCATGTAAATTCTTACATATCAAAATCAGACAATACTATTTGAGTGAGAAAAACAATATGGTCATAAGCACATATTCACTCAACTAAATAGTTAGGCAACAACCACTTAATCAAGAATATACAAATACAAGAATCATGAAAGTAATGCTTTAAGTCAAATACTTCCTACCGTGTTTTATAATGTACAATATGTTCTAAATAAAGTGTCCAACAACTGTATGAATGAGCTTAATATGAGTCATTCAGGTCCAACTTTATTTGATCCAATGATCACTTCATAAATGAACATGATTCTCAACAACAGTTGAACAATAATTACAAAAGGTATGTTGCTTTTTATTTTCCACTCTGTTGGCTTTGTCGATGTATATTGAAATTCAACATGTTGTATCAGAGCCTTTTATAACTATGTTGTTATGTTTTGTTCCTAAATCACTAAAATTAGTCAATAATTAGTGAGTGTTTTAACTCTTAATTTTTCTTGTTAGATGCTTTTGATCATTCTATTTTGATTGGAATCGTAAAAATTATTTAGAGCAAATTTATGCATGGCTCCATTCTTTTTTATTTTCTCTTGAACATTGGATGAACATATTATAAAAATTTTGATAGATACATTTGGTAATAATCATTTTATAAGTGCAGAAGTACAAATTTTATATGCTTATAGGATTCTCTTTCACTTTAAGCATGTGATTTTGTCTCTTTTGGAGAATGAAAAATCGCTTGATTTATACTTCCATATGTTTTCATAATTTTCTTGTTACACAAATATTCTTATAATATGGAACAAATTATTAAGTCTATTTTTTTTATAATTATTGTTTAACAAAGGATATGTAGCCTTAGCCTATTTCTTTGTTGTATGATTTTTTCTCGATTATCATTAGATGTTTGATACATTGGATTGTGTTATGTAGGTTCACCCTATACAATTCTTTTTCACATTTTGATAATTAACGTCAAGTTTAAGTTAATTATTAAAGTTAACTATTGTGGGATGTCATTTTGAGTTAATTTATCGTAAGTTTGAGTTAACCACAATATTCCTGAGTATAATAATATAAAAAAAATTAAGTTACTTAATCACATAAAATTAATTTATTATGTTATATTAATGACATTTCATAAAGTTCAATTATCTTATCAAAATTTTAACCTTACCCACATGGAGGTGACAAGTTTGATTAAATTAATTATAATGAGATAGTAAATCTTTCGGTTTTAAAATTATCATATTCACACAAGTATTGATTATTTTCTAGTTTTATTTGGTTTACTAGGACAAGGTGTATACCTTTTCCCACTGCTCTATTTCACAAAAAATATGCTTGAATTTCAATATTGTTCGATGACAACTTCCTTTTCACTGTAGGGTGTTCGGATCTGAATCTGACTGTCACGTCCCGAGCCTACTCCCCGGGCATGGACGACACCCAGAACCATTGTTGGTCCCAATCGAATCCTTTATGACTTACTATTTAACAGAAGACTAAACACTTATGCGGAAACTTCATAAGTAGGTGAACACCGAAACAATTTTAAGCATTTAAGTCATTTCATCACACTTTATGCAAAAAGTCTATAAATAAAAAAGTATGGATAACAATAGTTTAATCGTTTGAAAATATCCGAATGTCAAAGACTTAGCTGACTCAACTAACTAGTCCATGAAGCCTCTACTGAACTAGGTACGGACAACATCAATGAAGACCTGAATAATGATCTGGAATGTCTACTAAAATTGAATGACATAAATAAATTGGAGCCCTTCGAAAGCTTGGAAGTCTCACCAAAAGATGATGGAGAGGATCTCAACGAATTAAGCACCTAGTGTCGATTCTAAACACATGTATCTGCATCATTTAAAGATGCAAAGCAGAATGCATCAGTACATGAAATGTACGGTATGTAAAAATGGCTGAATGAATGAGGCAAAACTGAATATATACTAAATGGAAGTTGTAGAATAACTAACACGTAAACATGCGGGTGTATTGAATCAATAAAGCTTTATCACCGAGTTATATGCAATAATAACCAAAAGTGAAAACAATATACTTTACATTTTATTGAGGAGTTTCTTTAACCGACAACCATAACTATGAGCATAGTGATTATACACCGTCTTTCCCATGTTGCCATAGCCATTCAATACTTTGTCAGGGTAGAGGACAAGCTTACTAAAAGATCCAATATCTAAACCTTTACAAGGGGCTTTATGAGGAGTCTCCCAAATCAATGACACGATCCTAAACTATTGATAACACTCAAACTAATCTCTAAAACAAATTCAGAGAGTAAGCGATCATTGTCAATAAAAATTACCCAATTAAGAGTTGGGGTCGAATCCCACAAGGAGTAGTGTAACAGTAAGAATCCAAGAAGTGAATTAAAATGTGAAAAATCTATTATAGTAGATGAGGCAAATGGGTGGATATTCCACCAAATTTAATCAAGTGACTTTAAGATCAAATATAAGCAACAAATGAATTAAATAGAGTTTAAACTATTTGAGTCGATTTTAGGAGTGTGAGGATTTGAAATCAATGTCACATATGGGTAAAATTGTATTGCTCAACAAGCTAAATGACCATGGACAAGCTAGGTCATCTTCAATAATGCTAATCTTATTTCAATCTCATAACATTAGTTCATAAAATTTCCTTTCGGTCTCATTTATGTGATTTACAATTCAACTCATTACTTTGCTTTGACAACTAGATTCAACTATATTGCAAACTTTGAGGTAATTACCCACTCTTATTGGTCTCTTTCAAGCACCTATTCGAGATATGCGATTGGATTAAGTTGACCACCTTAACTCCTAAATCAATCAGATTCTAACAACTCAAACCTGTGGTGGACAACAATAAAACAGAGCAATACAAGAAACTCACTAAGTTAAATCAACACCCAACCCCATAATCACACCCTTAGAACTTGGGGTTTTAGCCACCCATCACAAAAAGTGTCGAAATTATACCTATTATGACATCATCCATGTATGTGATTAAATTAAGCAATTATAATCAACACCCACTTTGATTTCACTCTCCAATTGTCAAGTACAAGAGAAATTTAAAACTGCAAACTAAGAGCCATACTCAATAGTTTCTCTCCTTAAGAGTTTTAAGAGTAAAAACTAATAAAAGATAAGATATATCAATTTTCTATCTCTTCAAAGCTATTTATACTTTCCAATAATATTCTTCTACATCCCATTCAACAACATTTGTCGTGCTTGCCGAACTCACTCAGTGAATCACCGTTTGCATCGTTCATTTTACCTTTGACTGGCTTCTGGCTTCAGGTGTTTGAAATCGAATGAGCAAACTGGATGGAACACACCCTTCATGATCAGAGGGTCACCAAATGTTACCATTTCCACCTAACATAGCCTTCACTTTTGCTCTTCAGTTTGTCACTTACGGCGATGCAACTGGTTCACCTTTAGCGATTCGGTAGATCGTCGATGCAACTCTACTTCACCATTCGCTTTAATATTTTGGCTCCAAACACTGTCCATTTCAGCCAGGTTCAACCGTTTGGGCGATTCACCCTTTCGCTTAGGCGAATGTCACATTGGAACTTTCTACTCTTTTAAATATTTTTAGACTTTCTTCCAAGTATTCAACCTTGCCTTGTCCCCTAGCCTTCATAGCTATAAATCATCAAAATATCATTAGAGTAGGACATAAATAGGCATTGAGGACACTAAGTTTTGATCTAAATAGGCCTCAAATGAGTGTAAATCTACCACTCATCACCTACATTGGTTGCACAATTATGGGATTTTGATTATCTAAACCCTACCAAACTCGGTGCTCAATATTACTCCCAAATCAATACAATAATGCTCAATAACTGTATAAGGTTCCATTTTAGGAATAAGGGCCCCACTTTAGGGGAACCTGATTATCTCTATCGTGAATTACTACTAAAAATACTTCTATATGAATATACTAAGCTTTTAAAAAAAATTGATTTCAAATATTTCTCTAAAACTGATTCTGCTTCCATGAAAACTAGCAATTCTTTTCATATTCCCTTAAAACTCTTTTTGAATTATAGCTCAAATACTTGAAGTTTCTTTGATTGTGAAAACAATGCGTAACAAATGTCGTGTCAAGGACTTCAAACAATGTTAATTCAACAGGGTTTATATTCTATAATAAGCATGAGCAACAATCAAAGATCATATATATGTAGAGAATTGAAATTCCTATAATGAAATTGAGAATCAACAATAAGAATGTATGGAGAATTTTGAATAGGGCTAACTTTGGAGTAAAACCCCTAGTCTTAATATTGCTAACTGAAAACTAGGTGTAGGGCGTGAGGAAGAACTCATTCACTTACTATGATAGTCTTACATACCAAGCGAACAAGAGTTCATGAAGAAAACTTGATGGAGATGCTTGGAACCCTAGTTTGCTCTTCTTAGTTTTTTCTCTGAGCCTTAGGAAGAATTATGGGGGATTAATCGGGGTATTATGCTTATAAGGACCTTAAGTAGGCACAAAAATGTTGGGGTTTAAGCTTAGAATAAATGAAAAAATACTGAAATAACCCCCATAATAATATGTCGGAACATTCCATGAGGGCAATATATGGACCGTGGTTTGACCTATGACATGTGGATTTCGTTTGTGGAATTCAGGTCTGAAATTTGAGCCTCAAAAGTTCATTCCATGAGGCCTAATTACGACTTGTGGTTTGATCTATGGTTCGTGGTTTGTTCTTGTGAAAATCAGACCCAAACACAAGTTTCAAAACTTTATTCTAAGGGCCCAAATTACGGCTCGTAGTTGGATTTACAACCCAAAGTTTGGTCTGTAAGAATTAGACAAAAAATAGTTTTAGAAGTTTGATTCCACGAGCTACATTTATGGTCCATACTTTAATTTACGACCCGTAAATGGGCCTCATCATTGACAGACTCTGAAAACTCTACTGGAAGTGTCCTTGGTAAAATGACCATAATGTTTTACTCTAAACTCTGTTTGATGTAAACTTGGTAGAATTGGAAATAAGACTCACAGACCTTTAATTCAATAGGTCATGGGACACATAACTCTTGATATTCATAGAGATATGATCATTCAAAGTTGACCCTTGTATGAAATCATGCGAAAACTTAGCCGGTAGGAAGGTTTTGAACTCAACTTAGTGCTAGAAGTCTTGTATGACCCTAAACCACTTCCGATACACTCTATAGACTTGGTAAAGGAACTTAAAACATAGGAGAAAGTAGGAAATCAACCGGTTCAAGCTTATATACTAACAAAGAATGATTCAAATTCGAAGAGTAGAGTTCTGAGGTATTATACAAGCACTCTGTGTGGATGAACTACCTCAGCACACAAAATTAAGTATCCAAGCAACTAAGGATTTTTATGAGTGGTAGGAGAACTCTAATAGCTTGAGCCTAATTCTCAACTCATATGTGACAAAGAATTAGGGGTTGCATCCCTAACAATGACAATGTCAAAGATTACATAAAGGCAACAAATAATTTGTAAGCTCTGACAAGGAATTAACGAGCACCCTCATAAAGAGGCTTTGAATTATGAAATTTGATATAAGTCATTAACTATGTGAGCACATTATGGAGATAAGAGACGTTGCTGCTAAACTCAAGCCCCATAAGGTTGATATGTCTACACCATTTCTTGTGCATTTTATTCTCCACTCTCTTCTTAAGGAATGTGGTTCATTCAAGATATCTATAACACACATAGATATAAATGATCAATCAATGAAATTTTCAAGAATAAGGCAGGTTGAAACAAGACATACTTGAAAGTGCTAATTTTATGACTCATGATAAAAAAATTGTTGGGGAACGATGAAATAACACAATAATGATACTTATTTGTTAGAAAAATAGCAGTCCTGAAAATAAGATGAATATTACTACAATGATCATCATATATGATATCATATATATTTATAAAAGAGAACCATATGCATGTCTACGTGGCTCCACCACAAACCAGGATTTCCTTTTATTTTAATTATTTCTAAAACTAACCTTCCTCTTTCATGAAAAATTGTGGCTTTTATGAAAAATTGCGACTTTTATGAGACTTTTATGAAAAGTTATTACTTTTATGAAAAGTTGTAACTTTTATGAAGAGTTGCGACTTTTATGAAAACTTGTGACTTTTATGAAAGGTTGGGACCTTTTCGATAAGGCACAATATGAATTTGTTCACACTACCCTTTCCTGTCTATAAATAGAGGGATTTTCTCTCATTTTAAAACAATGAAATTTTTGAGTGTCTTCTTCTTTTTCTTCTACACAAAAACATAGATAACTACACAATAAATTAATGGCTAATATTCAATTTGAAGTATGTACATATTCTCAAGTTTACTGCAAGTTGTAAATATTTTTTTTGAAGTAATAAATGTGTTTCTCGACACAGTGACTGGAATAGAAGTGTAGTTTCAAATTGAACTCAATCACTCTGGTATGTTGATTTTAAAAAAACACCCAAACAAACTAAATAGTATTGTATAATATTTTTCCCTTTCAAGTATATATAATAAGTTGAATTGTTGTCCAATATGATATATTCTCTCATTAATTTTCTCTTTTAAAAATTACTTATGATACATTTAAATGGGGAACTTAAAAATAATATATGTAAAGCAAAAGGTAGAGCTAAGACTTTCTACACGTTAGAGTTAAAATATTTGTTCACTTTTTTAAGCCTTTTAAAATTTATTTATCACTTCACCAATGATTATTTAATTATTAGAAAATTTAATATCTCGGGTTGATGTTCATTTAATTCCCCAAATATATCAAATAGTAACAATTCCTATGAGAAAAAGGATAAATTATAAAATCAAATTAAAGCTGATTAATTAAATGATAAATTATAATGTGACACCCCAAACTCAAGGGGTGCAACTGGCTACTAATGCCAAAACTCAGGACCAAGCCGACCCTGTCGAACCATTTACTACTAGCGCATGGCAGCCACACGCAATCAAGAAAATAAACAAGTATATCTCAGCTTAAAACTAAGCACTCGGCCGGCAAGACCCATGTCCACAGATCTATAAGCAAAACAGTTACTCCCAAGAGTTCGTATAAAGAAATAGCCAACTAGCACAGAGGTCCTGATTGGGCCGTCGAGGCCACCATGATCTCTATACCAAAAATGAAAGCAGGTATATATTAAGACAATATATCAAACAACTCACAAGCTTCAGCAAACCAACAAACTAGGCTAGCATGGACATAACGTAGCTATACACTCCACACACTAGTTTGCAAGCTCTAAGAGTAGTAAAGATTGGCGGGACAGGGCCCCAGCCTACCCATAAAAATATATACAACAAAAGCTAACAAACCTCCAAACTCTGGCAGCTCCGGAGGAAAGGGGCAAGCCAACTAGATAGAAGTCAATCCTGCTGCTGAGGAGGTCTACTCGGTCGTCTGTCGGGACCTGCATGCATGAATGCAACGCCCCCAGGCAATGGAGCGTCAGTACGAAATAATGTACAGAGTATGAAAGGCAATAAACTATGATCAAGTATCCTAATTTACTGGAATAATGTGATAAATAAATCAAGGATAAAATAAGTGTACTAACCTGCTCCTAAATCTAAACTTATCAAAAGTAATACAACAACAACCTAACCAAGCCCCCATAAGCTCGGCAGGTACAAACAACACATAAGACCACCTACTCAGGACCCCATAAGCCCCGATGGTGCCAATTAGCCTATATACCCCTATCGGTAGTCCCCTAGCTCCGTCGGTAGTCACATAGCCCTCTTAGGCATTAATATAACTTATAGACAACCCATAACTCTCTTAGGCAACAACATGGCATTGTAGGAAGCACATAGCCTTCTTAGGCGTCAATATAGCCCTGTAGGCAACTCATAGTCCTTCTAGGCATCAATATTACCCCGTAGGCAACTCATAGCCCTTTTAGGCATCCATATAGCCCCGTGGGCTGAACATAGCCCTTCTAGGCATAGATCACATTCCTGTAGCTAACCTCAATAGCCCCAAGGGTCACAATAACAATCCAATCGCTAAAAGTGAGCAATTTAGTTATAAGCAATCTATACAAATAGCCTCTAAGTCGTGTCCAACATATGGACTCTACTAACTGAATAAGAATCCCGACAAGGGAGGATTTTATCAACTCGAGCAGCCAATAATCAACAATAATGGCTACAAGTAAAACAAGGATAACAACCCAATCACATTTCTCCTAAGCTTTAAGGAGACATGCCATAAGTAGGGAATAGCCTTAACATACCTTTTTCGCTGAATTCATGTGGCCTAACGACTTTACTCACAACCCCCCTCGATACTACAACAACGCAGGACCATAATTAACACAAAAGAATAGAAGACACCACGATAATCCAATAAAAGATATGTATTTCCATTGCAAATTGATATTTGCGACTTATCAAAGCTAGAGTCGATGAAAGAAAGGTCTTACTGTGATTATAAGTTCGTAGTACACCTCAAAACTTTAAAATATTCCCAAACCCCTGCTGTCCACTCACCAAAGTACGATATGCTAGGAAATCTATAAAAAAAATTATACCATATTGATGAGTTCAACGCGTAGAACAACTTTTGTCAAGGACTTAAGTCACAAAAATTTGTAACTTGCCTGATCCTAGAAGTGGGTTTTGTGATTTTTCTGGTTCTTCACTAAGAAAAATGAAGGGAAAATGAAGAAAAGTCGAAGAAGATGATATATATAAAGTTCCAACGACCTAGGGGACCCACCTCACCTGCCTGCTTGCGCAGTCTTGTGAAAACGTGAATATCTCTCCATTCTGAAGTCGTATGAATGAACGGGTTGATACGTTGGAAACTAGACTCATAGAACTTCGATTTCATAGGTTGTGGGCACCATAATCTTTATAGATTGGGAGAAAATCTCCAAGACATTTTACCCAAATTTCAGACAAAACATTAAAAAAGAATTTACGGTAACTTTCGCCAACTTTTATTTTGCCACTTACCTAACTTTAAAACTTAAGATACAACCCTTGAACACTTAAAATATCACATAACACATCATTCTTAATTTATTACCCACCCTCTTGGTCTTTCCACAAAGATACGTGTCAATTTAGACGTTTTGAAAAGTCGGGGTGTTACATCCTTCCCCTTTAGAAACATTTGTCCTCGAATGAAAAATATGAGTCACGCGGTTAAGTCCTTAGGAATTGCCAAAATTTAGGTACAGTATCCTGTTTAAATGTGACTATCCAGGAACCTGAAACACAGAAATTCTAACCTAGGTGTATCACAGGATGACATAAATAGCTAAGCACTATATCTCCGCAATAACAGTGCGAGCAAATATACAACGACAACAATAATAATTGTAAGCAACAATATATAAAAAAATCAGATAGGTATCTAACCTCACTGCACTAATATAAACTGATATGCCATTACCTTAGGGTATGAAACAAGTGAGGATATTTGGGCCTCATGCCATCCTCAGCTTTCCATGTCACCTTTTCTCTGTTCTTGTTTCTCCACAATACTTTAACTGAAACCACCTCTTTGGTCCTCAATTTACGGACCTGCCGATCTAATATGGCAATTGGAGTTTCCTCGTAGGATAACTCCTCTGTGATCTGAACATTCTCAGCTGGGACAACCCGAGAAGGGTCTCCTACGCACTTCCATAGCATCGATACATGGAAAATTGGATGAACAAATTCTAAACCCGAAGGCAATTCTAGCTCATAAGCGACTCGTCCTACTCTCCGAATGATCCGGTATGGCCCAATGAATCTTGGACTAAGCTTGCCTTTTTGGCCAAATCTCATAACACCCTTCATAGGAGAGACTTTTAAAAATACCCAATCATCGACAAAAAACTCTAAGTCCCTTCGCCGCACATCTGAGTATGACTTCTGTCGGCTTTGAGCTGTTAGCAACCTCTCCCAAATGAGCATAACCTGCTCCACTATCTGTTGTACTAAGTCAGGTCCAATCAACCCTGACTCACCTACCTCGAACCATCCAATGGGGGATCTACATTTTCGCCCATACAAAGCCTCATAAGGTGCCATCTCGATGCTGAAATGATAACTATTATTGTATGCGAACTCAATAAGAGGCAAGTGGTCATCCCAACTTCTTTTGAAGTCCAGCGCGCATGCTCGTAACATATCCTCAAGTGTCAAAATTGTGCGCTCAGCCTGACCATCTATCTGAGGGTGAAAGGCTGTACTAAGATTAACCTGTGTTCCCAGTCCTTTCTGGAAGGACTTCCAGAAGTTGGCGGTAAATTGTGCTCCTCTATTAGAGATAATAGATACTAGGACACCGTGTAGCCTAACAATATCTCTACTGTAGAGCCCTGCATAGTCTTCGACCATAAAAGTAACCCTGACTGGTAATAAGTGGGCTGTTTTTGTTAGTCTATCAACAATTACCCAAATAGAGTCAAACTTGCAACACGTTTGAGGTAACCCTGTTATAAAATCTGTATTAATTGCTTCCCACTTCCACAAAGGTATGGCTATCTCCTGAACTAGCCCAGCGGGCTTTTGGTGCTCAACCTTCACCTGTTGGCAGTTAGGACACTGTGCCACAAACTTAACAACGTCCTTCTTCATCCCGTGCCACCAATAGATCTCCTCATGGTACATCTTCATTGAACCTGGGTGAATAGAATAACGGGAATGATGTGCCTCTTCAATAATCCGATGTCGAAGCCCTGCAACATTCAGAACACACAATCTACCGCTATATCTGAGGACTCCATCTCCTGCTATATCAAATGCTAAAGACTACTGATCCTGTGCCTTGGTTCGGAGATGCTCTAAGCTAGGATCCTCTTGTTGCCGTGATCTTACCTCCACAACTAGAGAACTCCCAAGCTAGCTAACTGATGAAGCTCTCGTGCTAGCTCCCGCTTCTCAACACATAAATAGGATAAACTACCCATAGATCTTCGACTAAGGGCATCCGCTATCACATTGGCCTTTCCTGGATGATATAAAATATCCACGTCGTAGTATTTTAGTAATTCAAGCCATCGACATTGTCGCAGATTTAACTCCGTCTGTCTAAAGATATATTGAAGACTTTTATGATCTGTGAAAATGTAAACATTAAAGCCATACAAATTGTGTCTCTAGATCTTTAACGCATGCATAACTGTAGCCAACTCTAAATCGTGGGTCTGATAGTTCTTCTCATGCTTCTTCAACTGCCTTGAAGCATATGCGATAACCTTACCATGTATTAGAACACATCCCAACCCAACACCAGATGGATCACAGTACACCGCATAGCCCTCTGAATCCTCTAGTAATGCTAGAACTGGTGTTGATGTCAACATGTCCTTCAGTTCCTGGAAACTATGCTCGCAAGCCTCAGTCCACTGGAACTTAGCCGTTTTTTTGTCAACTTCGTTAATGGTGCTGAAAGTGAAGAAAACCCCTCTACAAACCTTCTGTAGTACCCAACTAATCCTAAGAAACTACGAACCTTAGTCGGAGTCATGGGTCTGGGCCACGTCTTTACGGCCTCAATCTTTTGTGTATCAACCATAATGCCGTAATCTGATATGATATGGCCTAGGAAAGCCTCAGAGCTCAACCAGAACTCACACTTAGAAAATTTTGCGTAAAGTTCCTGCTCTCGAAGAACCTGAAGGACTGCTAGCAAGTGATCTGCATGCTCAGCTTTTGAATGCGAATAGACCAAAATATCATCAATAAATACAATCACAAACGTATCTAGATACGGCCTGAATATGCTATTCATTAGGTCCATGAGCACTGCTGGGGCATTAGTTAATCCAAAAGACATTACCAAGAACTCAAAGTGTCCATATCTGGTTCTAAAAGCTGTCTTTGGAACGTCTTTCTCCCGAACGCGTATCTGGTGGTACCCTAATCTTAAATCAATCTTTGAGAAGCACTCAACACCTTGTAACTGATCAAACAAGTCATCGATCCTCGAAAGAGGATACTTATTCTTTATAGTCGCCTTATTCAACTGTCGGTAATCGATACACATTCTTAGTGAGCCATCTTTATTCCTCACGAATAACACTGGCGCACCCTATGGTGAAACACTAGGCCTGATAAAGCCTTTATCCAACAAGTCTTTCAGCTGATCCTTCAACTCCTTTAGCTCAGCAGGAGCCATTCTATAAGGAGGGATAATTATAGGTTGTGTACCTGGTAGCATATCAGTAGCAAAATCAATTTCCCATTTTGGAGGGATACCAGGGAGTTCATCTGGAAATACATCTAGAAACTCATTAAGTATCAAAATAGACTGAAGAGTCAGTGGTTTTGCATCTATATTATGAACGCAAACAAGATGATAAATACAACCCTTAGTAATCATCCTCCTCGCCTTAAGATAGGAAATAAACCTACCTTTCGGCGTTGCTGTATCACCTTTCCATTCCCGAACTGCCTCTCCTGGAAAGTGGAGTCTAACAATTTTTGTCCGGTAGTCAACATTAGCATAACAAGATGCTAACCAGTCTATACCCATAATAACGTCGAAATTGACAATTTCTAACTCTACGAGGTTTACAGAGGTTTGACGGTCGATAATTTCTACCGTGCAACCTCGATAGACTCTCCTGGCAATAATAGACTGACCAGCTGGTGTAGATACAATAACGGGTCGATCTAATGACTCTGCTACTATACATAACTCCCCCGCGATAAATGGAGTAACATAAGACATAATAGATCCAAGATCTATCAAAGAATATACACAATGGGAGCAAGCAATCAATGTACCTGTCACAACATCTGGTGATGACTCTGAGTCTTGTCGGCCGGCTAGTGAATACCTACGGTTCTAGACACTACCAGAACTAGATGTTCCCTCTCTGCCTCTACCTCTACCTCTACCTACTGGAGTCTTGGGTCCACGCCCTGTAAACTATGCTGATTAGGAGGAACATACTGACCTGGTCGACTGACCTATACCACCTTGATCTATGGTTGGGTAGTTTCTCCACCCATGCCCCTCCTGTCCACAAGAATAACAACCTGTGGAACCCTGCCTGAACCTTCCAAAGTGCATCCTACCGCAAGTAACGTAACGCGGTGGGGCTGTCCTAGCCTGGCCTGAACCCTTCTGCTGCTGGGAACCTGATGCTCGTGAACCCTCACCTGGGCCTGACTGTCCTTGATGATCAAATCTACTACCCTGGACCTGATGTGGTGGAGGTCTAGGTGGCCTGATTAAATATCAGGGTGTGGGACCACCCTGAAAATCTCCCTGTGACATAACGGGCATAACCCTCTTCTGTCTGTCTCTCTCGATCAACTGAATCATATACTGCAGATGTCGGCAATCCTCTATTCCCTGTACAAAGGCCTGAATTCGCGAGATATACATATTAATATTTAGTGCAGCGGTAGAACAAACATCGATATAGTTTGAGTCAAGCCCTCCCACAAATCTACGCACCCTGTCATGCATCGTATCAACAAATGATGGTGCATATATAGCCAATGAATCAAATCTCAGCCCGTACTCTCAGACACCCATGCCTCCCTGTCGGAGGTTCAGAAACTGGTCCACCTGGCCATCCCTAATATCTCGAGGCAAATAATGATCTATGAAAGTTTCTGTAAAGCTATCTCAAGTGGGTAGAGCTGCATCTTTTCCCCTAGATCCCTCCCAACTTTCATACCACTATACTGCAACTTCACGCAATCAAAATGCTGCTAACTCAACTGACTCAGTGGTTGAGGCGTGCATGACTCTGAAAATCCTATGAAGCTGATCAACAAAGTGTTGACGGTCCTCTCTGCGATCTGTCCTTATAAACTGTAGAGGATTCAAGGCAAGAAATTCATGAACTCTCAAACTTCCAAGCACTTTAGAAGGTCCGACAATATCTGGTGCAACTGGTTGGTGCTGTGCAGCTACTAATTGTGCTAACATACATACTGCACTCTTGAAATCCTGGTCAGATGGAATAACAAGAACTAGAGGTGGTACTGCTGGTGGAGCTGGGGGTCCTGTAGCCCTCGGAAGCTCCTGAAGCGGTGGAGAACCTATAGGGAGCGGAGAAGATGTCTCCCCCTGGGTATCACAATGGGCTACCTCTACTTGGGGTACCTTGCCGGTACCCTCGCCTGCAGTTGTATCTAGCCCTTGGCTAGCTGTAGTTTGTGCAGTGCCAGCCATATCTATCTGCATACAAATATCAATTATAAGCCTAAAACCTCAACCCTTAAGACACCGCTTTATAGCACGAGGTGAGCAAAAGAAGGATAGTCATTCTAACATGCCCGGTAGCTTATTGCTTATCGAATGTGGTTCACAAAACATTTATAAACAAGACTCTACTAGACACGGCTTGCAGACTCCCTAAGATACAACATTGCTCTGATACTAAGTTTGTCACGCCCCAAATTCAAGGGGCACAACTGGCTCCAAATGCCAAAACTCAGGACCAAGCCGACCCTGCTGAACCATTTTCTACTAGCACATGACAGCCACACGCAATCAAGAAAACAAACAAGTATATCTTGGCTTAAAACTAAGACCTCGGCCGACAAGGCCTCTGTCCACAGATCTATAAGTGAAGCAACTATTCCCAAGAGTTCATATAAAGAAATAGCCAACTAGCACATAGGTCCTGATTGAGCCGTCGAGGCCACCATGATCTCTATACCAAAAATGAAAGCAGGTATATATCAAGACAATACATCAAAGAGCTCACAAGCTTCAATAAACCAACAAACTAGGCTAGAATGGCCATAACATAGCTATACACCCCACACACTAGTCTTCATGCTCTAAGAGTAGTAAAGATTGGCGGGACAAGGCCCCAGCCTACCCATAAAAATATATACAATAAAAGCTAACAAACCTCCAAACTCTGGCAGCTCCGGAGGAAAGGGGCAAGCCAACTGGATAGAAGTCAATCCTGCTGCTGAGGAGGTCTACTCGGTCGTCTGTCAAGACTTGCATGCATGAATGCAACGCCCCCAGGCAATGGGGCGTCAGTACGAAATAATGTACAGAGTATGAAAGGCAATAAACTATGATCAAGTATCCTAATATACTGAAATAATCCGATAAATAAATCAAGGATAAAATAAGTGTACTGACCTGCTCCTAAATCTAAACTTATCAAAACTAATTAAACAATAACCTAACCAAGCCCCCATAAGCTCGGCAGGTACAAACAACACATAAGACCACCTACTCCGGACCCCATAAGCCCCGATGGTGCCAATCAGCCTATATACCCCTATCGGTAGTCCCCTAGCTCCGTCGGTAGTCACATAGCCCTCTTAGGCATTAATATAACTTATAGACAACCCATAACTCTCTTAGGCAACAACATGGCATTGTAGGAAGCACATAGCCTTCTTAGGCGTCAATATAGCCCTGTAGGCAACTCATAGTCCTTCTAGGCATCAATATTACCCCGTAGGCAACTCATAGCCCTTTTAGGCATCCATATAGCCCCGTGGGCTGAACATAGCCCTTCTAGGCATAGATCACATTCCTGTAGCTAACCTCAATAGCCCCAAGGGCAACAATAACAATCCAATCGCTAAAAGTGAGCAATTTAGTTATAAAAAACCTATAAGTCGTGTCCAATACAGGGACACTACTAACTAAATAAGAATCCCGACAACTGAGGATTTTATCAACTCGAGCGGCCAACAATATACAATAATGGCTACAAGTAAAATAAGGATAACAACCCAATTACATATCTCCTAAGCTTTAAGGAAATATTCCATAAGTAGGGAATAGCCTTAGCATATGTTTTTCACTGAATTCACGTGGCCTAATGACCTTACTCACAACCCCCCTGGATACTACAATAAGGCAGAACCATAATCAACACAAAATAATAGAAGACACCACGATAATCCGATAAAAAGAAATTATTTCCATCACAAATTGCTATTTGTGACTTATCAAAGCTAGAGTCGATGAAAGAAGGGTCTTACCTTGATTATAAGTTCGTAGTACACCTCAAAACTTTAAAATATGCCCAAACCCCTAATGTCCACACACCAAAATACGATATGCTAGGAAATCGATAAAAAAAATTATACCATATTGACGAGCTCAATCCGTATAACAACTTTTGTCAAGGACTTAAGTCACGAAAATCTGTAACTTGGTTGATCCTAGAAGTGGGCTTTGTGAGTTTTCTGGTTCTTCACTACGAAAAATGAATGAAAAATGAAGAAAAGTCGAAGAAGATGATATATATAAAGTTCCACCGACCTAGGGGACCCACTTCACCTGCCTGCTTGCGCAGTTTTGCGAAAATATGAATATCTCTCCATTCTAAAGTCGTATGAACGAACGGGTTGATGCTTTGAAAAATTAGACTCGTATACCTTTGATTTCAATGTCGTGGAAACCATAAATTTTTTATAGATTTGGATAAAACCTCTAAGACATTTTACCTAAATTTCAGACAAATATTTAATAAGGAATTTACGATAACTTTCACCAACTTTTATTTTGGCACTTACCTAACTTCAAAACTTATGATACAATCCTTGAACACTTCAAATATCACATAACACATCATTCTTAATTTATTACCCACCCTCTTGGTCTTTCCACAAAGATACGTATCAATTTAGACGTTTCAAAAAGTCGGGGTGTTACATATAAGATGTTATAATTATCATTTTCCTTTACATTATTAATGTTCGTTACTATCTAATCTTGTATGTAAGATAATATCGTATTTTAGTTTTAATTAATGATAAATTTTAAGTATTATTTTATAAATTTTGTGATATTAATTCCGTGCGAGGTATGGGTAATTTTACTAGTATATAAATAATAGTATAAAAAATTATTACTTGAGTCATGCTGGGCACTGTCCTAAGAAACTATTTCATCGGTGTTAAATATTTTCCCAGGATTAAACAAGTCTTTCCTATTTAAATAGCAGATACATGAATCAAAAAATTAATTAACATCAAAAAGTTATTAGTGTGGAAATAAATAATAAAGCCAAAGCAATTAAGTAACTTAAAAGAGAAAGTAAAAGAGAGACAAAATGAAAAGTTGATAAGGAGCAAGAGAGAAATAATTTCCTTGGTATTTTGCTTATCCTTCTTCAATGGTAACATGCCTATTTTAGGCGAAGGAATTGCCTTCTTCTTGACAAGTGTCAAGGAAGGTTTCAAGAGAATGGGAAACTACTGCCAAGTGTATAGTAGTTGCGATTTCTCCAAGTTACTTCTCCAATACACCTTAATTATTTTGGCTTTGTAAATACATTTAATAAAACAATCTTTTGAAATAAAACATTTTGCTTACAATGTGATGAAGGGAAAAATTGTTTCCTATTAAGAATGGCAGTCTTGACAAAGACTCTTGTGTTTCTACAGAAAGAAGGGGCATTGGAAGAAAGATTGACTAAAATACAAGAAGTTTTATCTTTCTATGGTATGAAATACAAGAAGTTTTACCTTTGGGCATTGGAAGTGATTTGAGATGAAAGGTAGTTTTACCTTTGTATGTTATGAATGTAATTTCATTGAAGTTCCTGACAATATATGGTGGATCGATTTTGGTTCCACAACTCATATTGCAAAAATCATGCAGGATTTTTTAACTCTAAGAAAGCCGTCGAAAAGTAAAGAAAATGTTTATTCCGCTAATATTATGGTATCAAATGTGGAAGACGTGGGGATTCATAGACTCATTTTAAAATATGGTTTTCAATTATATTTAGAAAACACTTTTTATGTTCCATCATTTTCTAGGAATTTAATTTATCTTTTAAAACTATCAAAAATTGGTTATCATTTTTATTCTCATTTGTCTACAATGAAACTTTTGAAATACAATAAAATTATTGGTTTTGGAAACTTGAATGCAAAATTATATAAATTTGAGCTAGCCCCTATGTCTGAATGTAATGTATTATCAATGAGAACTATCAAGCCTTAGGCACAAGAGACTGACACACCTCTACTGAAATATCAAAAGGTTAGTTAATGATGTTCTTAAAGCTCATGATTTTTCTGACATTGGGACTTATGTGAAAAACAAAAAGGGTAAGCAGACCAACAAATTCACTAAATCTTCCAAAAGGAGTTTTCAATTTTTTGAGATCATAATGTTAGGCAAAGTTATAATGATATAATTGTATAGTAATCAGAAAATATATTTTTTCTTAGAATAGGACTAATTTACATAATATACATTTATAACGATATATACTCCTTCCTAGAATAAGACTCTAACCCTACAATTGTATAGATATAAATATTTGTTTTATATGGTATTATTGTATTAAAAGAGAATAATACTTTCAAAATATCTTATGTCTTTCTAGCATCATGAGCCATCGTTTAATTTTTTTCTGTTCTTTTTTATTTAATTTCTCTACACAGGTACCTTTTTACCTTCTTGCGTTCCTCTTGTCCCTCTGTTTTCTTTGCACAAGTTTTTCCTTTCTCTGTTATATTTTGTCTACTCAATGAATTCACAATCATCCTCGCTCAGTTTGCTCTCCCAAAAATTGGATGGTTCCAATTTTTCTCAAGAGTTGAGGAAGATCCTCAAGAGTTCATTGATGAGGTTTACAAGATAGTGAGAATTATGGGTGTGACTTCGGTTGAGAAGGCAGAGTTGGTCGCTTATCAACATAATTGTGTTGCTCAAGTTTGATTTGAACAATGGAAGGAAGAAAGGGCGGTTGATGCCGGTCCTCTTGATTGGGAGAAATTTAAGGTTGTTTTTCTTGATATGTTTTTTCCCCTTGAGATGAGGGAGGCAAAGGTACTTGAATTCATTAACCTTCATCAAGAAAATATGAGTGTGAAGGAGTATGCTATGGAATTCACACAATTATCTAAGTATGCTCCAACTATGGTTGCCGATCCAAGGGAAAGAATGAGTAACTTTGTGTCGGGTACTTCCGAATTGGTGGTCAAAGAATGCCTAACCGCTATGCTTGTTAATAAGATGGATGTAACCCATTTGATGGTTCATGCATAAGAAATAAAAGAGGAGAAGATTAAGAAGAAAACTAGGGATTCAAAAAGGGCAAGAAAGGATAATGGTGATTTCTCACATTCAAGGTACAATGGAGATAATCGTTCTCAAGGTAATGGTTCTAGTGAGGAAATAGTGCCCAAGTGTTAGGAGTGTGTAAAAAGACTTAGGAGTACGTGTCTAGCCGGTTCAAATGCATGCTTTAGGTGTGGAAAGAATGGTCACAAGATGAGAGATTTCCCACTTCTTAGTCTAAGGGAAGGGATGGTAGGCAAGATCAAACTCGACAAGATCATGAGGGTTCCCCGGATGCGGTAATTGGTAAATTATGGTCTTTTAGCTTGTAGTTATGTATTACTCGATATTGGCTGTTTCGTTGGCTATGATATGACTCCATCTATGGTTATTGTGTTTAAGGTCGGCCTTAAAATCCTTGTGGAAACTTCTTAAGTGTTTACTTATATCAATTGTTCCGTGGTTGTTTAGACTTTGGTACTATGTTTGAGTTGAGGGAGATGGATTCAAAAAGACTAGTGAGGTTTTCTCCCAAGGGGGAGATAGTGTGCTTTAAGGTTTTTGTGTGAGGAACTATTTCAATTGTTGGAAGGATTCTTTTCTATGGTTTGGTATGTGAAGGGTTGGAGGTGATGTGATGTCTTAGTATCCCTATCTTTTTCTTCTATATTCGAGTCTAGCTTGAGGAATTAGACCCTCATGGTTCACTCTTTAGGATTAGTCTTGTTTAGTCATTCTCAAGTTTCCTCATACATGCATACTCATGAAAACTAGATTTTTGAGAAAATGAGTTAAATTGATTGACTTCTTCATGATTATGTGCATTGGAGTGTAATTTGCATGTAGGACTTATGAAATGATGTTTTGGACATGATTTAGCTTGGAGTCGATTATTCCTCCTCAAATATGTGCATTTATGTGATTGCATTCATGTTGGGTTAGATCTTGTTCCTACCTCCTTATGATGCCTTGAGTACCATTCGAGGATGAATTCTCTGAAGGGGGAGATATTGTAACACCTCAGATTTGAAAAGAAGGAAAAGTAGAGATGTTCATAACTGGTGTCCCCATCTACGGAACCCACATACAGACCGTAGGTGCTCCTACTAACCGTCAGTGGAAACCCTAGGTGGTAGGGTTAAATGATTTTCAATGATAAGTTCCAATACTCTTTTTACCGTTCACCATGATGGTTCATCATTTCTTGTACGAGTCGTAGGTAGGTCTCGTAAGTGGGCCCAGACTTGGTGAATATTTTTGAGAATCAAAGTTGGACCAACGGTGGCCATGTACGGACCATAGGTAGACCAACAGACCATACATGTGTCCCGTGGTGTAGGTCCAAAGTTATAACGACTCGAACCATCGTTATTTAGCAAATGAATAACGTTAAGAAAACTGGACCACCCATCCCGCAAGAGCGGGCCATACACCGCTAGGGCGGCGACTCTCTAGCGGGATAAGTTGGTGCCAAAGTGGGATGGGCGAGACATAATGTAAATAATGTGAAGTCTGATTTTCTCCTTTTTCTAAAACACCAAAAAGAGGCGAGGATCACCCTAGAAACCATCAAAACGCTGCTCTAAGCTTGGGAAGGAAGGATAAAGAGGTTTATAGCATAAGAAAGTCGATGGATTGCAGATTTCCGATCAAGATCCACCATCTCATCATTCGGAAGCTTGGATTGGAACAATAATC
The DNA here is from genome assembly GCA_029582725.1 of Solanum chiquidenum. Taxonomy (NCBI): domain Eukaryota; kingdom Viridiplantae; phylum Streptophyta; class Magnoliopsida; order Solanales; family Solanaceae; genus Solanum; species Solanum chiquidenum. The sequence goes on from JAJOOS010000347.1 coordinate 54,966, forward strand.
CCCCTGCGATGGCTTGGCGCCTAGGTAGGCTAGGTTTATTTAATTGAGTAGTTGTAAGCCTCTTATTCACTGCGTAGTATAGAGGAATTGATGGTAGAATTCATGCATGGACTTTCGTGCATCAAAGAAGAGACAGTTGTACATGTATTTCTAAGTATTACGTTAAACATATACTGTAGGGGAAAACCCTAGTTCATGAAATAGGGTTTAAGGATGGCTTGATTCCGAATTACGTGATGTATGTCGATTGTTTGCTTATTGGTATGCATATACGAATGCGAAGCATGAAAAATGGGAATGAACCTAATGAATTGATTATGAAAAATGCATGCCATGAACTTGAGTACTTGACTATATGATGTGAGTATTGTATGTTATGGATGTGATTGTGTTTTGTGCTAATTGGATCGGGTGTCATGTACCGACACACTAACATTGCATTGGATCGAATGTCACGTACGGACATACATATTAGATCGGATGTTACGTACCGACATACATATTGGAACGGGTGTCACATACCGACACACTAACATTGCATTGGATTGGATGTCACGTACCGACATACATATTGGCACGGGTGTCATGATCCGGCACACTAACAGTCTGGGTATGGATTCCATGAGAGGACCATTGACTTGTCATATATGTGTATTATTGAGGAAGTGGAATTGTACATTGCTCCTGAAATGATAACTGGATTTTGCATTATATATAGATATATGTGTGGTTTGCGGTTTTGTAAGTTAATTGGGTATATCTATTTGTGTAATGAATGGTGAATGGTTAGGTCCAGGTCAGAATGTGGTGTGGTAAATGAGGACCAACATTCTCGGTGTTATCATTGTTATTAAGAAGGTGGTGACAAATGTGTGTACTGTTGTTAAGGATTTGGATGATGCTATGTCGTCTTTATTAATAGTTAAGTATTAACCGGATGGGGGATTAACATTAAAATGGTTAACAGACTTGATAGAACATACTAAGGAGTCAATTGCTGAGTGGTGGTGTAAAAGGAGTAAGAGGTTAGTGTCAAGTATACTAGTATGATTTTAATACTTAGGTATGGTAAGGATAGGAAAATAAAAAGGTGGAGGAATGAATAGTTTTATTTCATGTTTTCACTGGTCGATTTCTTATATTATGCGGTGGGTATCGAGTTTACCGATGATGCCTACTAGTACGTGTGTTTGTACTGATACTACTCTTGCTATGTCTTTTTGGACATAGTCTGGATGCAGGATCGGTGATGTCTCATAGGTGAAGACGAAGATAATCTCCAACAACTTATGTGTTTCTTTCCATGTGGTGGGAGCTGTGTGAAGAGTTAATTATGTTATGCCTTGAAATCTTAGTAGCTCTTGTACATGTTTAGACTAGATCCCTGAGGTGTTAATTACTTTACAAGTCTTAACTCAAAATTGTTTAAAAAACTTTTATTTTATGAAAGATCTCCTGGAAATTATTTTTATCTTAGTTTTCTTAATCTTCCACATGTGTTTCACTGTTTGGGAATTGTGGGTTCTCCTACTTAATTAGGTGTTAGAGTAGGTGCCCGCACGGCCTGGTGGGTTGGGTACGACAAATTGGTATTAGAGCCCAAATTACCGGTCTACCCATACAAGAGCAAATGTGGAGTAGACTCCTTCAGATGGGTGTGTTGGCGTCCACATCTAATCTTTAGGAAGCAATGAAGCATTCTAGGAAGTCGTTTCATTTCTTCTCTCCTTTCGTGCGAGTTGTCGCTTGTGGTATGAGTTGAGTCCAACTGGTATCTCCCGATTCCAATTGGTATCTCAATAAGGTAAACTAAACGTCGTAGTCCAGCTGACGGGACCCAAGCAAGGTAAATTGGAATTGAGAAGGTTCCAATTGTTATCTGGCCTTAGAGGTTGTATGAATGCATGGATGATCAGTAATGGTTATCTATGGGGCGAACTAACTAACAATTTGAACTTGTCTGTGAGTTGTGGCTTAAAAATGTGAAGGTGTGCTTCTTGTTGTCTGAATTAACTGATGATGTGAAAAGTATATTTGCTTGAATGTCATGGTATGATTATGTGCACAGTGTTGCTTGTTTGAATCTTGATATGTGCAATATGCTAGGCCAAGTGTTGGAATTGTGCGAGTTGTGATTGCTTGAATTTCGTGAACTTGTTGTTGGAAAGAAAAATCATGACTAAGTTTGGTGCAAGGGTCTAGATAATCTACGATATGATTCGTAAACAAAATCTGGATGTGTCTTGCGATTGACTATAACCGTGTGAGTGTATGGGCATATCCTAAGGATGTGCGCCTTTGTGGTGTTGAATTAACGAGAATGAGTTTTGGAGTGTGTACCATGGGGATTAACTCGGGGTAGACAATGACTATCCTAGCTAAGGGGATTACCCTAAAATGCCTATGTTATAGCTGGGAATCTATGGGAAATTTAGAAAAGAGAAAAACCTCAGAAAAGGTATTGGCAGGGGTTCTGTTTCCATCAAGGCCGCTGGGCGGGATATTTCCTGCAAAGGCGAGACCGCCAGCGTGGGATATCTCCCGCCAGAGCGGGATAGGGTGAGACATAATCTCAGTTGTAACGACCCGAGAGCACCCCCTAGTCGTTACCGGCGTATTCGACCTCTCGGAGGTCTTATACAAGCCCTTAGCATTCGTCATTGCATTATCATAGAAAAATAGCGAAAAATTTAAAACTTTTCATAATATAACACAAGACTTAGAAA
>JAJOOS010000348.1:0-60659 GCA_029582725.1 Solanum chiquidenum
TTAGTTGTTCTTTGATTGTCAAAAATTATGTATTTCAAAATATTTTCAATATTTTAAATATGATTAATTTTTTTTTTTGAAAACATAATCAGATCTTTTTATGATTTACTAGATCTAGAATAATCAAGGAATACACATTTGAGAATACGAGGGGCTAATATTTTTTACGTGATAAATTTATTATGACATATTTGGGGGTGTTTCTTGACATTAACATGAAAAAGAAAGGAACACTAGTTGTTACTGGAAAAAGAATGAATAATAAATAAGTCATCAAATTGAGTATCTTCTTGTACTTTGCTTGCACATGTAAAAACACAATAGAGAGAGCGATAATTGAATAATTTAAGAAAAATCAGTCAATATTGAGAATCCAATTATATCATAGAACAAAATTATAATTAAAAATATTTAGAACATAAAATTCATTAAAGAGTAAGAATTTTACAATCTTTCAAGTTCTTAAAATATGTGACACTATGAATTTTCTAATATTAGGATATTAGCAAATGATTATTCATAATCTTAATGAGGTCATGAATTACCATGCGAAGTGGGGGTAAGTTATCTAGTTAACTTATAATATTCCTATGTGGCACCGTTAGAATTTTGAAATTTATTTTTATGTTTTTGTTTGTACTTTTAGGTATTTTTAGCCCTATTTTAGTTTTACCTTTAAACTCGTTTCTTCAACTCTTGCCTCCATTCAAAGTCACAATCCTTCAATTCAAAAATGTTTCCTCTTTTAATACTTTTTAGACTATGTTATTTATATAAAATAAATATAGAATATGTACTAAATTGGGTGTTCTAAGGAGAACAGAAAACATAGAAAATTTGAAGTTTAAAAATGTGAGGAACCCTTTATTTATAGACAATAAAGGAAGTATGAACGTGTGCTTATTGTGCCTTATCAGAAAAGACACAACCCATTAGAAAAGTCACAACCTTTCAGAAAGGTCACAACTCTTCAGAAAAGTTACAACCTTTCAGGAAAGCCACACCTCTTTAGAAAAGTCACAACCCTTTGGAATAGTCACAACCTTTCTGAAAAGTAGCAACCCTTTGAAAAGATCACAATTCATCGGAGAAATCACAACTTTTTAGAAAAGTCACAACTTTTGGAAAAAGTTTCACGATCTTTATCCAGGAAAGTTGAAATGTTTCAATTACTACTTTTATATTCTTTGCTAATTGTTAATATAGGAAAAAGTTGGAGAGTCTCAACTATTATAACTAGTGCTACTTGTACCCTTTCTTGATTCTCTTAATTACTTATAATTGTTATTATTTCCTATATTTTGGTCTAGTTGGTGCCCTCTAGAATATTAGACATGTGACTTAGTTTGTTCATTATTCTTTAGTTGTTCTTTTTTTTTTGTCAAAAATAATGTGTTTCAAAATATTTTCGATTTTAAAAATATGATTAAAAACATTTTAAAAAACGTAATCAGATAATTCTATGATTGACTAGGTCTAGAATAATCAAGGAACACACATTTTTGAATATGAGGGACTAATATCTTTCACATGATAAATTTATTAAAACATATTTAGGGCCGTGTATGGACAATGACATGAAAAAGAAAGGAAAACTAGTTGCTACTGGCTACAGAATGAATAATAAATAGGCCATCAAATTGAGTAGATTATACTTTGCTTGCACATTTACAAATACACTAGAGAGAGTGATAATTGACTAATTTATGAAAAATCATTCAATGGTGAGAATCCAATTATATCAAAGAACAAATATTATAATTAAAAATATGTAAGAACATAAAATTCAAAAAAGATTAAGAAATTTACAATCTTTCAAATTTTTAATACATGTGACAATATCAAATTTCTAATATTACGATATTAGAAAATGATTATTTATAACCTTAATGAGGTCATGAATTACCACGCGACGCCGGGGTAAGTTATCTATTTAACCTATAATATTAAATGTAGAACTTAATTTTTAAAAGTGCAAATATTGGAAGAAAAGACATAATTATATTTCAAAATTTTCTCCATCGTTAAATTATATAATATAATAAAGGGATAATGAAAAATTTGGCCCTTAAGATAGATAGTTCATATGAAAAATTAAGATAACATTAGTAACTGAAAAGATTTACCAATTGCAAGAGATTAGTAATATTGAACACATGAGATCTTAGAACAAAACACAAGACGATTAATTTTAGTGACTTATAGGTTACAAAGTTTGCTAGTCATATCCATCTCAAGAGTTCTGGAAGGAAAAAAAGAATATCAATAATTATCATCAAATGCTTTATTCAAAATTCATTTTTTTGTGCTTAGAGGTGTATCCAAGATTTCAAAATGATGAATACACTATACAATTGTTAGGTCTAATGCTATAAAACCTTGCTAAGACAACGAATTAACAAGTAAACTATCATAATAGTATAATATATTTTATATTTGAAAATCGATCAAAATAGTATCATTATTTAAGGAAACAAACTTTACTAATTAAAGAAACAAATTGAAGAAAAAGAACGAGACCATAAAAGTTTTGAGAAAAATTGTGAACTTTGTTGTACAAGTGTTGCTAAAGATTCAAACGGACAAAAATATGGAGATGGATATTTCAAATTTTATCTTGAGTTCCCACATGAAATATAAGTAATTTATCAGAATAATTGCAGTACTTCACATAATTAAGGGTTCATGAGTGCGCAAAAAATAAACAATTGAATAATCCAAACAATCATGTTACAAGTTAGTAATATTGTTTTGTTGCATTTGTGGATTAGTTTCGACCATCAAGGGATTGTGGTTGCTGAAGCTGCAGCATGGTCTACTGTTGCTTTGCTTGTTGCTCTTGCATTAACTTGTCTTTGAAAAAGTTGTTGATGCATCTGCCGATGGTGGGACTGCTGTCTTAATTGCTGGTTCTGCAACAGTTTGATGCTTGCACTTCTTAAGAAATGACTGTTGCAGGGCGTTTGAATTTTTCTGTAGGGAACCAATGTTTGCCTGTACGGGTAGCATTATTGGATTAGTTTGACCATCAAGTGATTGTGGTTGTTGAAGCTGCATGGAAGACTGAGGAAATTGCTCTGGAGAAGAAGACCGCTTTCGCGGCTGATAGGGACTAAGATAGAAGTATATGTGCTTCTCAACTGAAAACATTTTCTCCTTGTGATCAAGTTGAATATCATGCTTTTTAAGCTGCAAGAAAAGCATAATGCGTTCCAATGTTATCTTGAACATCTTGAGCTTTTCAATTTGCTCATTTGTAAGACGCAGATGAAGAGAGTCCTGCTTGAAAACGGAAACAAAAATTAGTTTAGTCACAGTCCTGTTTCTTCCCTTTGCAAACATTTGAAATTCAGATTAACGTACCTCCCACGACAAAGAAAAATTAAGGGAAAATTAAAGAAATGGCATATAGAGATAAATAACATAGCTTGCAAGGTTCCCACAATTCAGCAGAATATTGACTCAAATGCTCTTTAAATTTAAATAAATCAAGCCCTTACCCGATGAACTTGGGAGGCCTTAATTCCTTCCCCAAAAGGAAAACAAACTAACATAAAGATGATATCTACACTGTAGTGTCTACCTAGATATGTGAAAATAACTTGTTTTATGGTGTGGACAATCATAATCATTCACAACTTTTCAACACAAAAAATGATGCAGATGCTAGAAATGAAGGGGAGTTAACCACACTACAACATATTCCCACTATGAGTGTACTGTTTCTCACGATAACTAAAAATCAACCAAAGAAGCAAAAATGTGAATTTAGAGTTTTGAGCTTTCTGCATCATTTCCCATATAGATAATATTCTAGGATTACGTTGGGCAAATCAAGTTGTTTTTATCAAATATAAATGCCAGAGAATATATGTAAGAAGGATCTATAATAGGTGTGAAAAACATGCAAAGAGATAAGAGGAGTTTTCAATAACCAATAGACTACAATATGCATTACACCATTGACGACATACATGTTGCAGTTCATAAGCAATTTTTTGGTATAGACCATAGAGCTTCGAAAAATACATTTCCTTCATAGACTTGATTTGCATTACAATTTTTTATTAAGTCAACTGCAGAAATATCAAGAACACATTCCCATGTTAGGTGATAATTAGTTCAACTTACGATGCAATAGAGAACAAACTAGAGATCCTCACAAAAGAACCTTCTAGATAAAGAGGTTAAAAGTGAGGTAGAAGAGGAAGACTATAACTAATTAACATTTAGAGTTTTGAGCTTCCTACATCATTTCCCAGATAGATAATATTCTAGGATTACGTTGGCCAAATCAAGTTGTTTTATCAAATATAAATGCCAGAGAATATATGTAAGAAGGATCTATAATAGGTGTGTAAAACATGCAAAGAGATAAGAGGAGTTTTCAATAACCAATAGACTACAATATGCATTACACCATTGACGACATACCTGTTGCAGTTCATAAGCAATTTTCTGGTATAGACCGTAGAGCATTGAAAAATACATTTCCTTCATAGACATGATTTGCATTACAATTTTTTACTAAGTCAACTGCAGAAATATGAAGAACACATTCCCATGTTGTTAGCTGATAATTAGTTCAACTTACAATGCAGTAGAGAACAAACTAGAGATCCTCACAAAAGAACCTTCCAGATAAAGAGGTTAAAAGTGAAGTAGAAGAAGAAGACTACAACTAATTAACATTTAGAGTTTTGAGCTTTCTGCATCATTTCCCAGATAGATAATATTCTAGGATTACGTTGGGCAAATCAAGTTGTTTTTATCAAATATAAATGCCAGAGAATATATGTAAGAAGGATCTATAATAGGTGTGAAAAACATGCAAAGAGATTAATGGAGTTTTCAATAACCAATAGACTACAATATGTGTTACACCATTGACGAAATACCTGCTGCAGTTCATAAGCAATTTTATGGTATAGACCATAGAGCTTTGAAAAAATACATTTCATTCATCGATTTGATTTGCATACAATTTTTTACTAAGTCAACTGCAGAAATGTCAAGAACACATTCCCATGTTGTTAGGTGATAATTAGTTCAACTTACGATGCAGTATAGAACAAACTAGAGATCCTCACAAAAGAACCTTCCAGATGAAGAGGTTAAAAGTGAAGTAGAAGAGGAAGACTACAACTAATTAACATTTAGAGTGTTGAGCTTTCTGCATCATTTCCCAGATAGATAATATTGTAGGATTACGTTGGGCAAATCAAGTTGTTTTTATCAAATATAAATGCCAGAGAGTACATGTAAGAAGGATCTATAATAGGTGTGAAAAACATGCAAAGAGATAAATGGAGTTTTCAATAACCAACAGACTACAATATGCATTACAGCATTGACGACATACCTGTTGCAGTTCATAAGCAATTTTATGGTATAGACCATAGAGCTTTGAAAAAATATATTTCCTTCATCGACTTGATTTGCATACAATTTTTTATTAAGTCAACTGCAGAAATGTCAAGAACACATTCCCATGTTGTTAGGTGATAATTAGGTCAACTTACGATGCAGTAGAGAACAAACTAGAGATCCTCACAAAAGAAACTTCCAGATAAAGAGGTTAAAAGTGAAGTAGAAGAGGAAGACTACAACTAATTAACATGTAAATGTTAAAAGAAGCAACTGAGGTTTGCTTGCATAATGTGATCATAGACCAGCCCAACCAGGAGGAATTAGAATATAGTTTTTTAAAGTTGGGTTTGGAGATATAATACGGTTTAATGGAAATCATCATCTTCAATTTTTTTTACTTTACAACATTCGCAAGTGAAAAATGACAGGAAAGGAGTATACAAAGCATGTTAGTGTTACATGCTTATTCATGTAGAAGTCAAAGTATTCCAACTTATTCCTAGCTACTAAAGCAAATTGGTGACAAACTAAGAAGAATTTGATCCAAACTTACAGACATATTACCTCATGAATCAAGATGATATGATCTTAGTATTCAACAACTATTTTTCTGTAATCAATTAATTTATCAAAGAGTACTTGACTTATTATGTCAGTTCTTAGGAAACTATTTTTTTGTCATCGACAATATTGGATGAAGACAAGCTTAACAGAACACCATTGACGGTGATGATTCATATAACCGACCTCAACTTGCATGGGATTAAGGTGTAGTTGTTGTAGTGCTTCTAAATTGAGAATATACCAGTTTCAAACAAACTATCAGGTAATATGCTCAATTCATGTTTCCTTTTAAACATGAAATATATAAAGCACCTTGCCGGCGAGGGGTACAACCATGAATTTAGCTGAACACTTGGTATGGTAAACCTCTTCTATTACTCTATCATCATAGGAAATATTTCAAAACATATATCTATTTCTTATAATGTTATAACAAACTAGTTTATCAAAATTCACATATGTAATTTCCAGAGTTTCAAATAAAAATACCATTGCAAACAATACCTTCGGGTAAACGTCTTCCTTCCAATCAACTCTATTTGCATTTCCCGTTGGAGTTGTAGAAGATAACACAAAATTACAGAAGTTGACTGATTACATCATAAAAATTTCAGGCAAATTTTGGGGTGGTGTTAGATATTTTAGGTATATTTATACATTTTAACTTCTCTCCAACTGTACTTATATAAGAAATTTAAGTTTAAAACTTTACACTGGGTATTTGGTTATGTATTAATATTTCAATCTTCTAATCTGTCATGCCCCGAGACTACCCCTAGACGTAACACGGGACCTAGGATCACAAGTGACCCCAAGCTAACCCTGAGTCTGGCATAGAACAATCATACTAAAGAAATAACTGATTAAATCATGTATTATATGGAAGCTTAAAACAGTGGATATCTGAAATTGGGAAAAGCCCAACTAGTCTGAATATATAAAACATAACAAGAGTTCAGTGATGACTGAAACAACACTTAAAAACTCTAGTTGAATCTACTACTATGTCTGAAAAGACTCTAACTGAGTTGAGTTGCTAGGACATGACATCAGCTAACTCCAACAAGACTGAAAACTAAAAGTAAAGACTGGAAAGTAAAGCATATCTATTGTCCTCGAATTATGAGGACTTACCACTGAAGCAACTGAACTCGGAATGGGAGTCGAACTAAGCGTAATCTGGATGCTGAATGTCTGAACCTACATAATGAAACGATCTAACGAAAAGTATGCGTCAGTACTTAGAATGTACTGAGCATGTAGGATATAGATATGTTAAGCTAAACAAAATATATAAGCTGAAAAATGCACAACTGAGTAATGATATAATTTAAATGATATACATATGTAGTGAAGTATAACTGAAAACTAAATTGGATGCAATGACCAAGTACTAATCATGAAGATAACATGTGAACTACATACTAAAGTAAATGCTGTAAACCTGGTCAATGCAATAAGAGTCTGACTGTGGGAACAACTATAATCGACAAAAATTGTAACACCCCATATCCGGAAACAGACCAGATTGCAGATTTCAGAAGCTACAGGCACCACCGACAGGCACCACCGACAGGCACCACCTACGGACCGTAGGGTGACCCACGTTTCGTGTTGGTGGTCTGTGGATGGTCATTGTAGCCCTCCCCTGAAACAGTCCCAAAAATTCCTCTAAGGGTCGACCCACGATTAGGACCTACGAACCATTGGTGGGACCACGGTTCGTGGACCAGGTCCATAGATCGAGGTCACCAGAAAACCCAAAAAACCTCGACCGTAGGTGGGATCACGGTCTGTGGATCGTGGTTCCCAGATCCCAGTCTTTAAAGCCAATAGACGAATGACTAGAATGGACCAAAGGTGGGACAACGGTTCATGGACCAGGTCCATATGTTGGTCTCGACATCAGTTAAGTCAGGGGTCTTTTGGTCTTTTTCTTATGCGTTGGACCCCTAAACTACGTCGTTTAACCCCTAAACTACGTAGTTTTTGCCTACAAACATAATTAGAACTTACCCAAGTCAGATCATTCACCCAAACTTAGAAACTTAGAACGTAAAGTGGAGAAAAAGGTGACCAAATACTTCCTAAGAACGCAGCAAGGTTCCATCAGTTCCAGCCCCGAAATCAAAAGATTTCTCTGTGAATTTCATCACCAGGTATGTGGAATTTCAGTAGTGTGTTCCTTTCACCCATTAGATCCCTAGTTTTCAGTTAGATTCTTGATTTCCTTATTAGTATCTAGACTTAGGGTTTCTTGAATGATAGAGTTGTTGGGTTTTCAGCTGTTAGAATGATCTAAATCATATTATATCGTTATATTATTGTTTTACCCAGATTCATGCATAAACTAAGAACCCTAGCTATGTAGTTCCTTTAGTTCATGAATTATACATGATAGGTCAGTAAATTCAGTTATATATAAACATGCCTCAGATTTTGAATGCATTATTATCAGTATATAAGTTTTGCATTCTCAGTTTGCATGTCAGTTTTGAGCTAGCCAGTATTACAGTATTTCAGTCATAAACTGTTAATTACTTAATCATATGGGAAGCTTAATACCGAGTGGACTAGGGTCAATCACCCTCAAGTCCTTGAGCTACGTGCCTCATAGGTTGTAAGTCCTCTCTGTGGGCATCATTTTAGTTATTACGCCAGCATGCCTCTATACCTGTGGCAGGGTATATTGGGTCCTCTCGATGGGGCGTATACATTGGATTCCACATTTAGCTCATGTGGTTTTATGCCAATTATTAGTAGCTCCCTTACAGTTCGGTTAGATTCTATTGCATTGACCATGTTATTAGTATAGTTCAGAAATCAGTCCCAGCATGTTATAAACTTGGTCATTGCATTCAGTATTTCATGTTCAGTATTCTCAGTTGTATCATGCTTATATCATGTCATTGTTAAGATATATGTTTGTTTTCAGTTACGTTATTATTCAGCTTTACTCTATCATGCATGCTCAATACCTTTCAAGTAGAGAGGCATACTCTGTGCTACATCTTCTCGTGATATAGGTTCAAGTCCTCAGCAGTCAGATCACGCATAGATTTATTCCTGATCTTCTATTCAACAGCATCAGTGGTGAGTCCTCATTCTTCAGGGACTAGTGACATAACTATCTTTATCGCTTTTAGCTTTAGTGTCAGTTTTTCTAGATCTAGCTGGGGCATGTCCCAACATTTTTAGTCAGTAGTGGGTTTATTTCAGACATAGTTAGTTTCAGCTATAGTCTTAGAGTTTGACTTTTATTTTTTATTCAAACTCTCAGTTATCTTTATTCAGATAGTAGATGCGTATTCCCCATCATTTCAGATTTTTATATGATTTAGCTTTCACATAGTTTTAATTGATTCAGTATACTTTAGTATGCCTATGAAAATGCCAACAGGGTTAGCTTGGGGTCACTCGTGATCCTAGGTCCCGCATCCGCATCTAGGGGGTAGCCTCGGGGCATGACAAACTAGGTATCAGAGCACTAGGTTTAAGAGTCCTAGGATGTATGAAAAGACGCACTAAGTAAGTCCTTTTCATGGGTGTGAAGTGCACCAAATCTAATGAGAAGGAGGCTGCAAAGTGTTTTAGGAAAAATGTCAATTTTGTTTGTTACTCTTATCGTGCGTAAGGTATGATCTAATTCCTCGCTATGGCTCTTCCTTTCGCATTTCAGATCATGCCTCTTCGTAGAGCTTATGGAAGGGGTTGGAATGCACGCATTGCTAACGCAGCTTCTCCAGTCCAAGATCAGGATGTTTCGAATGCTGAATTTTGGAATGCTATTCAGTTTTTGGCTCAGAGTGTGACCAACCAGAACTATCAGCAGACTCCAATTCCGGCAAATGCTAATGTTGGGTCAGCTGCAACTAGAGTTTGTGACTTCATTAGGATGAACTCGTCTGAGCTCTTAGGATCACAGATTGGTGAAGATCCCCAAAGCTTCATTAATGAGGTCAAGAAGATCTTTGGAGTAATGCAGGTAACTAGAAATGATCAGGTTGAGTTGGCATCTTACGAGCTTAAGGATGTGGCTCATATATGGTATACTCAGTGGAAAGAGATAGGGGTATATATGTCACTCCTATCACTTGGGAATACTTCAGTGAGACCTTCCTGGATAGGTTCTTCCCAAGAGAGTTGGAGAGAGGCAAAAGCTAAAGAGTTTATGAATTTGAGGCAGGGTTTTATGACGGTCCAAGAGTATGGACTCAAGTTCACCCAAATCTCTAGGTATGTCCTCACAAGGTTGCTGACTCCAGGGCTCAAATGAATAAGTTCATGTATGGGGTATTCGATATTGTGAAAACAAAGTGTAGGAATGACATGTTACTCGAAGATATGAACATCTCTAGGATCATGACTCATGCTTTGCAGGTTGAGGGTGATAAGATTAGGGAACATGCCAAGGAGAATAAGAAGGCTAGGACATGCAACTATGACTATTCTGAACTTAAATCAAGTGGTGGTAATCGCTCACAGTTTCAGTAGAAGTCTTCAACTCCATCACCTTCATCAGCTAGTGTTCCATCCTCCAAGTTCTGTAATGATAAAAAAGGTAGGGCATCAGGCTCTAAGACTCAAGGTAGTGTTTCAGGCACCAGAACCTACCCAACTTGTCCAAAGTGTTGTAAGAACCATCTGGGCGAGTGTCTTTCAAGAAAAAAATGATGCTTTGGGTGTGGTCAGTCCGGTCACAGATTGAAAGATTGTCCTTCTAAACAGGGTCAAAGAGGTAACAATGGTAGAGCTCAGTCCACAACTTCAGCGGCACTAACAGGTCACCCGACTCAGCAGGGTAACTTATCTGGTACAGGTAGCGGTCAGCGCCAAAACAGGTTGTATTCTCTCCAGGATCGCCAGGACCAGGAAGATTCTCCTGATGGAGTCACTGGTACGTTACGAGTCTTTGACCTTGATGTTTATGCATTATTAGATCTATGGGCTACTTTGTCTTTTGTAACTCCTTATATAGCAGTCAAATTCGATGTTAGTCCAAAAACTCTCTGAGAACCCTTCTTAGTCTCTACTCCAGTCGGTGACCCAGTCATAGCTAGACAGATATATAGAAATTGCCCTAGCACAGTCTCCCAGAAAGTCACCTCAACAGATCTTATAGAGTTAGAAATGGTAGACTTTGACCTCATTCTAGGCATGGATTGGTTACATTCCCGTTATGCCTCAGTTGATTGTAGAACTAGGATTGTTCATTTTCAGTTTCTAGATGAACCAATCTTAGAATGGAAGGATAGTAGCTTAGCGCCTATGGGTCAATTCATTTCTTACCTTAAGGTCAGAAAAATGATCTCTAAGGGTTATATCTATCATCTAGTTCAGGTTAAGGATTCAAGCTCCGAGACCCCAACTCTTGAGTCAGTTTCAGTAGTCAATGAGTTCCCAGAAGTATTTCCAGAAGATCTTTCTAGAGTTCCTCCCAAAAGGGAAATCGACTTTGGAATCGATCTCCTTCCAGATACCCAGCCTATTTCTATTCCTCCTTACAGAATGGCTCCAGGTGAGCTTAAGGAATTGAAAGAGAAGTTGAAAGAACTTTTAGATAAGGGCTTCATCATACCTAGTATCTCGCCATGGGGTGCACCAGTATTGTTTGTGAAGAAGAAAGATGGTTCTCTCAAGATATGCATTGATTATAGGCAGTTGAACAAGGTCACAATAAAAAATAAGTATCCCTTCCCTAGGATTGATGAATTATTTGACCAACTTCAGGGTGCTAGTCATTTCTCTAAGATAGACCTCATATCGGGTTATCATCAGCTCAAAGTCAGAGATAGTGACATTCGGAAGACAGCCTTCAGAATTCGGTATGGTCATTATGAATCTGTAGTTATTTCATTTGGACTAACCAATCCCTTCCCCAGGATTGATGAATTATTTGACCAACTTCAGGGTGCTAGTCATTTCTCTAAGATAGACCTCATATCGGGTTATCATCAGCTCAAAGTCAGAGATAGTGACATTCTGAAGACGGCCTTCAGAACTCGGTATGGTCATTATGAATTTGTAGTTATGTCATTTGGACTAACCAATGCTCCTGCAACTTTCATGAATTTGATGAACAAAATGTTCAAGAAGTATTTGGACTTGTTCATTATCGTCTTTATTGATGATATCCTCATTTATTCTAGGAATGAGGAAGAACATGCGAGTCATTTAAGGGTTGTTCTGGAAACTCTCAAAGATCGCCAGTTATTCGCCAAGTTTAGCAAATGTGAGTTTTGGTTGCAATCTGTTGCTTTCCTTGGTCAAATTGTGTCTAGCAAAGGGATCCGAGTGGATTCTCAGAAGATAAAAGCAGTGAAACAATGGCCCAGACCTACCTTTCCTACAAATATCTGAAGTTTCTTGGGTCTAGCGGGTTATTACAGAAGGTTCGTAGAAGGGTTTTCATCCATAGCCTCTCCATTGACTAAGTTGACTTAGAAGAAAGTCAAGTTTCAGTGGTCATATGATTGTGAGAAAAGCTTTAAAGAATTTAAAACTACGTTGACTACAACTTATGTTTTGACTCTACCAAAGAGGTCAGACGGTTATGTTATATATTGTGATGCTTCCAGAGTCGGCCTAGGTTGTGTGTTGATGCAGCGAGGTAAGGTTATATCTTATGCTTCTAGACAGCTTAAGGTGCATGAGAAGAACTATCCAACTCATGATTTTGATCTTGCATCAGTGGTGTTTGCGTTTAAGATTTGGAGACATTATTTGTATGGTGTTCACAGACCACAAGAGCCTTCAGTATGTGTTCACCCAAAAAGAGTTGAATATTTTGCCAGAGCAGATGGCTTGAATTCCTTAAGAAATATGGTATGAGTGTGCATTACCATCCTGGTAAGGCAAATGTAGTAGCAGTTGCTCTTAGTAGACTATCTATAGGCAGTGTATCACATGTTGAGGAAGAAAGAAAGGAACTAGCAAGGGATGTCCATAGATTTGCTCAATTAGGAGTTCGTCTTATGAGCATATCAGATGGTGGTGTAATAGTTCAGAATGGGTTAGAATCTTCGTTGGTAGTGGAGGTTAAGGAAAATCAATACAGTGATCTATATTGCTTCAGCTTAAGGGTGCAGTCCATCAACATAGAGTTGAGGTTTACTCCTAAGAGGGAGATGGTGTGCTCTCCTATCAGGGTCGATTATGTGTTCCTGAGGTGGGCGAGTTGAAACAACAAATTCTGGAAGAAATCTATAACTCCAGATATTCTATTCATCCAGGCACCACTAAGATATACCATGATCTATGTGAAGTCTTTTGGTGGAATGGCATGAAAAGAGATATAGGCGATTTTGTGGCTAAGTGCCCCGATTGCCAGCAAGTCAAGGTAGAACTTCAGAAACCAGGAGGTATGACTCAAGAGATTGACATTCCTACTTGGAAGTGGGAAGTTATCAACATGAACTTCATCACATGTTTACCTCGTACTCGTAGACAACATGACTCTATTTGGGTGATAGTTGATAGAGTTACTAAGTCTTCACACTTTTTGGCGGTCAAGACTACAGATTCGGAAGAGGACTACGCCAAGTTTTAGATTAATGATATATTAGGTTGCATGGGGTTCCATTGTCTATCATCTCAAATAGAGGTCTTCAGTTTACCTCTCATTTCTGGAAGTGGTTTCAGAAAGGTCTTGGTACTCAAGTTAACCTTAGCATAACATTTCATGCGCAGATGGAAGGTCAGGCATAACGTACCATTCATACCTTAGAATACATGTTAAGAGCTTGTGTGATCGATTTGAAGGGTAGTTGGGATGATCACCTTCTTCTTATAGAGTTCGCCTACAATAATAGTTACCATTCCAGCATTCAGATGACCCCTTATGAGGAGTTGTATGGGCGTAGACGTAGATCTCCAGTTGGTTGGTTTGAAGTAGGTGAATCAATCTTGATAGGAACAGATTCAGTTCATGATGCTATGGAGAAAGTGCAATTCATCAGGGATAGACATAAGACAGCCCAGAGTTGCCCGAACTCCTATGCAGATGTAAGGAGAAGGGAACTAGAGTTCCAAGTTGATGATTGGGTTTTCCTAAAAGTGTCGCCTATGAAAAGGGTGATAAGATTTGGAAAGAAAGGGAAGCTCAGTCCTAGATATGTAGGCCCTTTCAAGATCTTGAAAAGGGTTGGCAAAGTGACTTATGAGTTAGAGTTGCCAACAGAACTAGCAGCAGTGCATCAAATTTTCCACATTTCGTTGTTGAAGAAGTGTGTGGGTGACCCATCATCTATTGTGCCTTTGGAAAGTGTGGTTGTGAAGGATAGTATCACTTATGAAGAGGTACGAGTTGAAATCCTTGATCGTCATGTTCAAAGGTTGAGAAACAAAGAAGTCGCTTCAGTCAAGGTTTTGTAGAGGAGTCGGTCCGTAGAGGGAGCTACTTGGGAGGTAGAAGCAGCCATGAAGGCTAAGTATCCTCACATCTTTCATTCCGATTCCACTCCAGCTTGAGGTAATAGTTCCTCTTCAATTTTCAGTCATTCATGTGTAACTTCAGTCTTAGTATCATGTTCCTTTAGTTTGTACTTGCATTTTCAGCATATTTGCATGTTCTTGGAACTTAGTTCAGTCAGAAATCAGTTTCCAGTGTTTAGTGGTAGGGTTGCCGCTTTTTCCCTCCATCTCCAACTAGTTTATTCTTCATTCGAGGACGAATGTTTCCAAGGGGGAGATAATGTAACACCCCGTATCTGGCATCAGACTAGATTGTAGATTTTAGAAGCTATAAGTGCCACTGATGGGCACCACTTACGAAACGTAGGTTGACCCACGCTCCGTGCTGGTGATCCGTGGATGGTCACCGTGACCCTCCCCTGAAACAATTCCAAAAATTCCTCTAAGGGTCGATTCATGACCAGGACCTACAAACCGTTGGTGAGACCATGGTTCAAGGATCCAGGTCCCTACAAAACCCCGACCCACGGCCAGGACCTACATACAGTAGGTAGGACCACGGTCCATGGATCGTAGTGCGCAGATCCCAGTTTCAGAAGCCAATTGACGAATGAGCAGGACAGACCATAACTGAGACCATGGTCCGTAGACCAGGTCCGTCGGTTGGTCCTGACAGATTTAGAACTTACCCAAGTCAGATCATTCACCAAAACTTAAAAAAACTTAGAACGTAAAGAGGAGAAAGAGGCGACTACACCCTTCCCAAGAACGTAATAAGGTTCCATTAGTTCCAACCCCGAAATCAAAAGCTTTCTCCATGAATTTCATCACCAGGTATGTGGGATTTCACTAGTGGGTTCCTTTCACCCATTAGGTCCCTAGTTTTCAGTCAGATTTTTGATTCCCTTATTATTACCATATAGACTAAGGGTTTATTGAATGTTAGAATTGTTGGGTTTTCAACTGTTAGAATGATCTAAATTATATTATATTGTTATAGTATTGGTTTGCCTAGATTCATGCATAAACTCAGAGCCCGAGCTATGTAGTTTTTTTAGTTCATGAATTACACATGCTAGGTCAGTAAATTCAGTTGTATATAAACATGCCTCAGATTTCGAATGCATTATTGTCAGTATATAAGTGTTGCATTCTCAGTTTGCATGTCAGTTTTGAGTTATCCACTATTACAGTATTTCAGTCATAAATTGGTAATTACTTTATCATATGGGAAGCTTAATACCGAGTGGACTAGGGTCAGTCACCCTCAAGTCCAGAACTACGTGCCCCATAGGTTGTAAGTCCTCTCTGTGGGCATCATTTTGGTGATCACACTATCATGCCCCTATACCCGTGGTAGGATATATTGGGCCCTCTTGATTAGGTGTATACACCAGACTCCACATTTAGCTCATGTGGTTTAATGCCAGTCATTAGTAGCTCCCTTACAGTTCGGTCATATTCTATTGCATTGACCATGTTATTAGTATAGTTTATAAATCAGTTCCAGCATGTTATAAACTTGGTCATTGCATTCAGTATTTCATGTTCAGTATTCTCAGTTGTATCATGCTTATTTCATGTCATTGTTCAGATATATGTTTGTTTTCAGTTATGTTATTATTCAACTTTACTCTATCCTACAAGCTCAGTACCCTTTCAAGTACTGACGTATACTCTGTGCTACATCTTCTAGTGATGTAGGTTCATGTCCTCAGAAGTCAGATTACACATAGATCGATTCTTGATCTTCTATTGAGCAGCATCAGTGGTGAGTCCTCATTCTTCAACGACTAGTGACATGACTATCTTTATCGCTTTTAGATTTAGTTTCAGTTTTGCTAGATCTAGATGGGGCATGTCCCAACATTTCTAGTCAGTAGAGGCCTTATTTTAGACATAGTTATGTTCAACTTTAGTCTTAGAGTTTGACTTTTATTTTGTATTCAAACTTTCAGTTATCTTTATTCAGATAGTATATGGGTATTCCCTATCATTTTAGGTTTTTATATGATTTAGCGTCCGCACAATGTTTATTGATTCAGTTTACTTTAATATGCTTATGATAAGCCAACAGGGTTAGCTTGGAGTCACTCGTGATCTAGCTCCCGTGTCCGTGTCCAGGGGGTTGCCTCGAGGTGTGACAAAAACCACATGAGCTAAATGTGGAGTCTAATGTATAAGCCCCATTGAGAGGACCCAATATACCTTGCTAGGGGTATAGAGGCATGACTGTGACGTGATCACCAAAATTGATGCCCAACAGAGGAGACGTAACCTACATGGGAATGTAGTTCTGGACTTTGACGGTACGTTGAACCCTAGTCCAACTTGGTGCTAAGCTTACTCCCATCTGAATATTCATGAAGCTAAAATACACTAAATATGAATAGCTCAAAAACTGACATGCTACTGAAAATTCAACCTTTTATACTGAGAATATTACATTCGAAATCTGAAGCATGAATTTCTGTCTAAGTGGCCTAGCAATGATATTTCATGAAAAAGGATAAATTTTAAAAAGCTAGGGTTCTGAGTTTTACGCAAGGAACTATACTACTTTATCAAGAAACATGGTATTTAGATCAAGGGAACCATAACAATCGAATTTACTATAAATCTTCAAAATCTAGACACTCTAGGTCTAAACAGTTCATGAGAATTGAAGCTATTAACTGAATTCTAGGCACCTAATGGGTGAAAGGAACCCCTAGTGAAATTCCACAAACCTGGTGATGAAATCAACAGAGAAATTATTTAGATTTCGGGGCTGAACTTCGAAGAAATCCTGCTTGTTCTTGGGAGAAGTGGCCGACTTTTCCTTTTCTTTTCTCTCAAAGTTGGGTGATTTTTGGAGAATGAGGGTTTTGGGACTTGTCTGACTAGATGATTAGGCATACACAGAGTAAAATGACATAGTTTAGGCACCAAATGATGTAGTTTAAGTGCCCAACACATAGGGGAAAGGACCAATGTGACCCTGACTTAAATGTTGCCGAAGTGACTTCCAAATAGGCTTCACGGGCCATCATGATTACCAAGGCCCATCTAGCAGCTCGTGAAGATGACCTGCCCGACATGGCTTCACTAAAATGGGAATAACTTTTGACTCCGAGCTTTGAATTAGGCAAACTTGGTGGCATTGGAAAGAGAACTAAGAGATATTTAATTTGATAGGTCATGGGTCATGTAGGTCATTTTCTGCTGAAATATATGGTCATTTAAAGTTGGCCCTAAACTCTAAGTCTTACATGTCCCCTTCACGGACGACTTCACGATCTGTGTGGAGCTTCACAGACCGTTTAGACATCCAAGGTTCCTAACCAGTGACTTCGTGGGTGAAAACTCAGTTAAAAGCTAAATATGTGAATTCAACACTGGCTTCACGGGTCGTCTAGAGAACCATGGCCGGTCAAGTGGGTCGTAAAGATGCTCTGCTCCACAAGGTTTCACTAAAATGAGCATAACTTTTTACTCTTGGCTCAGAATTAGGAAAACTTGAGGGAGTTGGAAAAAGGACTCAAAGACCTTTAATTTGATAGGTTGTGGGCCACCTAAATTGTCACTCCCCGAAGATACCCCCAGGATGCAGACACGGGACCTAGGATCACGAGTGACCCCAAGGTGACCCTACTGGCATATCATAAGCATACTTAAAGATTTACTAAAATAAGAAAGTACTATGCGGAAGCTTAAATCATGGTGTAAACTGAAATGATGGGGAATACCCATATACTATCTGAATAAATAATCTGTGAGTTCAATGGCAAGTGAAATATCAAACTCCAAAGCTAAAACTGAAACTAACTATTTATGAAATAAATCCTCTAACTCACTAGAAATGTTGGGACATGCCCTAGCTAGATCTAGCAAAAACTGAAACTGAAATGGAAGACTGAATATAAAAACATGTCTATCGTCCTCGAAGAATGATGACTCACCACAAATGTTGCAGAGCTGAAGATCAGGAACCGATCGATGCATGATCTGGATACTGAGGACCTGAACCTACATCACGAGAAGATGTAGCATAGAGTATGCATCGGTTATTGAAAGGTACTGCGCATGCATGATAGAGTAAAGTTGAACAATATACATAATTGAACAAAACATATAACTGAGCAATGATATGACATAAGCATGATACTATACTGAATATATTGAACATGAAATAACAGAAGGCAATGACCAAGTTTATGACATACTGAAACTAAATTACTGAACTATAATGATAACCTAGTTAATGCACTAGAATCTGACTGTGGGAGCTACTAATAACCGACATAAAACCACATGAGCTAAATGTGGAGTACGATGTATACGCCCTATCGAGAGGACTCAATATACCATGCCAGAGGTATAAAGGCATGACTGACGTGATCACTAAACTAATTCCCACAGAGGGGACTTATAACCTACGGGGGTACATAGTTCTAGGACTTGAGGGTGACTGACCCTAGTCATCTCGGTATTAAGCCTACTCCCAATTGATTATATAATTAACAGATTATGACTGAATTTTTGTAATACTGGATAGCTAAAAATACTGACATACTAACTGAAAATGCAACATTTGTATACTGATAATGAAACATTCGAAAATTGAGGCATGTACATCTATTTATCTATCCTAGCTAATGTAATTCATGAACTAAAAGAAGTACATAACTAGGGTTCTGAGTTTATGCAAGACTATACGCAAAACAATACTAAAACCATGATAATTTGATTACGAACAGTAAGTAACTGATTTATAATAATCTACTGAAATTCTAGAAACCCTAGGCCTAGATAATATGAAGAGAATCAAGAATCTGACTGAATTCTAGGGACCTAATGGGTGAAAGGAACCCACTAGTGAAATCCCACATACCTGGTGACAAAATTCATGGAGAAATCTTTCAATTTTGGGGCTGAAACTGATGAGAACTAGTTGCGTTGTTGAACGAGGGTTGTTCGACTTCTTTCTCCTCTTTTCATTCTAATTGGATGAATTTTGGAGAATGAATTGACTAGGCTAAGTTCTAATTTAGTTATTAGGCTAAATTGACCAAAACTACATAGTTTAAGAGTTAAACGATGTAGTTTAGAAGTCCAACACATAGGGAAAAGACCAAACGGCCCTTGACTTAAAAGTTTGACGTAGTTGACCACGTCCCCTCTGACGGACTATCAAAGGGACCACAGACCATAAAGATGGTCGTGGTCCTTGGTCCACTAGTTACTTGTTTCTGGGATGAACTTCTATGGGCGCCACCACGGTCCATCGTCAGGATTGCGGCCCGTGAAGGGTCCTGTGGTCTGACGTCTGGGCATGGTGGACTCTACCTGGCTCCCACAAGCTCCAGTACGGCCCGTGAAGGGCTACGTGGTCCATCTCTACTAGAAAGATGTTGAGTTCACGGGTAGTTCGACGGACTGTGGTCCCTCTCACGGTCCACGAACCCTGCCACGGTTCACTATTTCTGGTGTTTTTCTGCTGCCTCTTCTAAGTTTGATTTCTGAGGTGTTACAGAACAAGGTGCTAATATTGAATTACACAAGAGTCCACTGAGAGACAGGAAGGGAACTATTACCTGAAGCTGAAACGAAATTGAAAGGAAAGATGTGAGGATACTTGGCCATCATGGCTGCTTCTGCTTCCCAAGTAACTCCCTCTATGGACCGACTCCTCCACAAAACCGTTAGTGAAGATACTTTCTTATTTCTTTATCTACAAACCTGACAGTTAAAAATCTCAACCAACACCTTTTTATAAGTGAGACTATCCTTCATATCTACACTCTCAAATGGGACTATCGATGCCGGTTCACCCACACTTTTCAACAAGGAAATGCGAAGGACTGGATGAACCGCTACTAGTTTTGTTGGCAGCTCTAACTCATAAGCTACATTACCAACCCTTTTCAGGATTTTGTAAGGACCTATATACTTGGGACTGAGCTTCCATTTCTTGCCAAAATCTCATCAACTCTTTCATGGGTGACACTTTTAGGAAAATCCAATCATTGATTTGAAACTCTTTCCCTTCTCCTCACACCTGCATAGGACTTTTGATGACTGAGCTGTCTTTGGTCTATCTTTGATGAGTTGAACTTTCTCTATAGCCTTATGAACCGAATCTGGCCCGATCAAGGGTGTTTCACCTACTTTGAACCAACAAATTGGAGACATGCATCTACGCCATATAGTGTCTCACAAGGGGCCATATGAATACTGGAATGGAGGCTATTATTATAGGTGAACTCTATGAGAGGTAGGTGATCATCCCAACTACACTTGAAATCAGTCAATCATGCTCTCAACATGTTCTCTAAGGTTTGAATGGTACACTGTGCCTGACTATCCGTCTGAGGATGAAATGTCGTACTAAGATTTACCTGAGTACCAAGACCTTTCTGAAATGACTTCTAGAAATATGATGTAAACTGAGGACCTCTATCTGAGATGATAGACAAGGGAACCCCATGAAACCTGAATATCTCATTGATTGAGAGTCTGACGTACTCCTCTACCAAATCTGTAGTCTTGACAACCAAAAAGTGAGTTGAATTAGTAACTCTGTCCACTATCACCCAAATGGAGTCATGTTGTTTGCGAGTACAAGGTAAACCCATAATGATGTCCATATTTATCACTTTCCACTTCCACGTGGGAATTCTAATCTCTTAAGTCACACCTCTTGGTCTCTGAAGTTCTACTTTAACCTGCTGACAGTTAGGACACTTAGCAACAAAATCTCTAATGTCCAATAGACTTCTCGTAGATCATGGTACACCTTAGTGGCACCTGTATGAATAGAATATATGGAATTATGGGCTTTTGTAAGGATCTGCTGCCTCAACTCACGCACATTTGGAACACATAAGCAACCATGGTAACGAAGTACACCATCTCCCCCTTGGGAGAAAACCTCAACTTTTTGCTGATGAACTGCACCTTTCAACTTAAGTAATATAGTATCGCTATCCTGATTTTCCTTAACCTATGCTACCAATTAAGATTCTGATCTATTTTGAACTATCACACCGCCACCTGACGTGTCCGTAAGGCAAACTCCTAAGCGAGCAAGCCGGTGAGCATCTTTGGCTAAGTCTTTATTTTCTTCGTCAACATGTGCTACATTACCCATGGATAGTCTGCTAAATGCATGAGCTACTACATTGATCTTACTCAGATGGTAAAGTGCATTCATGTCACAGTCTTCGAGGAATTCAAGCCATTTTTTCTGACGAAGATTCAACTCTTTCTGGGTGAACACATACTGGAGGCTCTTATGATCTGTGAACACATCAACATGAACACCATACAAGTAATGTATCCAAATGTTTAAGGAAAACACTACAATTGTAAGCTCGGGGTCATTTAGTCGGGTAGTTCTTCTCATGGACCTAAGCTGCCTAGAAGCATAATCTATGACCTTACCTTGATATATCAATACACAACCTAGGCCGACCCTAGATACATCACAATATACCTCATATGCATTTGAACCCTCTAGTAGAGTCAAGTCCAGAGCTATAGTCAACCTGGTCTTCAATTCTAAGAAGATTTTCTCACACTCATCTGACCACGGAAACCTGACCTTTTTCTAAGTTAACTTGATCAATGGGGAAGATATGGATGAAAATCCTTCAACAACCCTCCCATAATAACCAGCCAAATCCAATAAAAAATTGATATCAACCAGAGAGGTGGGTCTGGGCCAGTGTTTTACTGCCTCAACTTTTTGAGAATCTACTCGGATCCCTTCGCTAGATACCAAATAACCAAGGAAAGCTACCGACTATAACTAGAATTAACATTTTCTAAACTTAGCGAATAGCTGGCAATCTTTTAGAGTTTGTAGAACAACTCTCAGATGTGTCACTTTCCCTTTCTCACTATGAGAATAAATAAGGATGTCATCAATAAAGACAATGATGAACAAGTCCAAGTACTATTTGAACACCTTGTTCATTAAGTCTATGAAAGTTGCATGAGCATTTATTAGTCCACAAGATAAAACTACAAATTCATAGTGTCCATACAGAGTCGTGAGGACTGTCTTCGGGATGTCACTATATATGACTCTAAGCTGATGATAGTCAGATCTGAGGTCTATCTTAGAAAATCAACTAGCACCCAAATGTTGATCGAACAAGTCATCAATCCTGGGGATATGATACTTATTCTTTATTGTGACGTTGTTCAACAAACGATGGTCAATGTACATCGTGAGAGAACCATCTTTCTTGAGAAGGAAAAACACTAGAGTACCCCATGGAGAGATGTTGGGTCTGATGAAGCCTTTATCTAGAAGGTCTTTCAACTTCTCTTTTGATTCCTCAAGCTCAGTTGGAGCCATTCCGTAAGGAGGAATCAAACTTAGTTGTGTATCTAGAGAGAGATCTATTCCGAAGTCAATTTCTCTTTCGGGAGGAACTCTAGGAAGATCTTCTGGAAAACTCATTTACGACAGGGAGAGTTTCAATCCTTAACCCAACAAGATGATGGATATATTCTTTATAAATCATTTTCTTGTCCTTAAGGTAGGAGATAAATCGATCTATAGGCACTGAGCTACTACCCTTCCACTATAAGACTGGCTCGTTTGGAAACTTAAACTGAACAACCCTAGTTCTACAATAGACTAAGGCATAACAAAAATATAACCAATATATGCATAGAATGATATTGAAATCAACCATTTCTAACTCTACAAGGTCTATTAAGGTGATTATCAGGGAGATTGTGATAGGGAAATTTTTGTATACCCGTCTAGCTATAACTGGGTCACCAACTAGAGTAAAGATTAAGAAGGGTTCTGAGAGAGTTTTCGGACAAGCATTAGTACTGCGAGATTCCTTCCAAAGCTGGTACCAAGTGTAGGCCACTCCCTTCAACTAATAGGCGGCTACATTTGCACTCTCAATTGGAATGACGCCCATAATGTCAGTTACCTTCTAGATGCCGTCAAGAAACTCTTGTGGATCTTATTTTGAGTTAGACCCATAAAACTCTAAAGGGTTCATCCAAGTGAAGCCCTAGATTGTTGTTGCAATAGTGTTAGTCTACGATAGAGCTAGGGCCGCAGCCTGCTGATTGACCTGGGCGTTCATGGCCTAAGTAAGCACTTAGAGGTAGCCCTGAACTCGACATACGTGACTTGCTCATTCAATGGGTCTGCTGGAGCTGCTGGCTGATTCCTAGCGTAAGCTTTTCTAGAAGGCATTTTCTGAAATGAAAAGAGTAGGAGTTAGAATGAGATTAAATAAAGTCTATATTCTATAGCTCGAGCAGGAAAATAATAAAGGGAAGTTTTTTTTCTTAGAACACCTTGTAGCCTCTCTCTCATAGGTGTGGCGCGTCTCACACTCATGAAATAGACTCTACTTAGTGCAGTTTTCAAACACCCTAGGACTCTTGAATCTAATGCTCTTGTACAAAGTTTGTCACGCCTCGAGTCTACCCATAGACGTAACACGGGACCTAGGATCACGAGTGACCCCAAGCTAACCCTAAGTCTGACATATAACAAGCATACTAAAGAAATAACTGATTAAATCATGTATTATGCGGAAGTTAAAAAATAGTGGATATCTGAAATAGGGAAAATCCCAACTAGTATGAATATATAAAACATAACAAGAGTTTAGTGATGACTGAAACAACACTTAACAACTCTAGCTGAATCTACTACTATGTATGAAAAGACTCTAACTTAGTTGAGCTGCTGGGACATGCCCCCAACTAATTAACTCCAACAAGACCGAAAATTAAATGTAAAGACTGGAAAGTAAAGCATGTCTATTGTCCACGAACTATGAGGAGTCACCACTGCAGCTGCTAAACTCGGATTGGGAATCGACCTAAGCATGATCTGGATGCTGAACACCTAAACCTACATCATGAAATAATGTAGCACAAAGTATGCGTCAGTACTTGGAATGTACTGAGCATGCAAGATATAGATATGCTAAGTTGTACAAAGTATATAGGCTGAACAATGCATAACTGAGCAATGATATAATTTGAACAATGATATACATATGTACTAAAGTATAACTGAAAACTAAATTGGATGCAATAACCAAGTACTAATCATGAAGATATCATGTTGAATTGTATACTGAAGTTAATGCTGAAAACATGGTCAATGCAATAAGATTCTGACTGTGGGAGCTACTATTAACCAACAAAAATCACGTGAGCTAAACGTGGAGTGTGATGTATACGCCTGATCGAGAGGAACCAATATACCTTGCCAGGGTATGGAGGCATGACCGTGGCGTGATCTCTAAAACTGATTCCCAACAGAGGGGACTTATAAACCTACGTGGCCACATAGTTTGTTATGACCCAAGGCTACCCCTTTGATGTAACACGGGACCTAGGATCACATGTGACCCCAAGCTAACCCTGAATATGGTATATCATGAACATACTGAAAATAGCTAAGTAAAATGAACTAATCGGAAACTAAATCAATTGATATCTGAAGAGGAACAAGCCCAACTAGTTTGAATGATAATATAACATAACACAAGTATTTTAGTGAAGACTGAAATAATCACTTAACAACTAAAGTTGAATCTACTACTATGTCTGAAAAGCTCCAACTGAGTTGATTTACTGGACATGTCCCCAACTAACTCTAACAAACTGACAGCTGAAAGTAAAGTCTAAAATGGAAATCATATCTATTGTCCTAGAAGTATGAAGATTCACCACTGAAGCTATTGAGGTCGAACCGAGAGTTGATCTAAGCGTGATTTGGATACTGAGTGCTTGAACCTACATCATGAAACGATGTAGCGCAAAGTATGCTTCAGTACTTGGAATGTACTAAGCATGCATGATATAGATACTAAGCTGAATAAAAATATATATAAGCTGAACAATACATAACTGAGCAATGATGTAATCTGAGCAAAGATATTTATACTAAAATATAACTAAAAAACTAAACTGAATGCAATGACTAAATACTAATCAAGAAGATAACATGCTAAACTGATTACTGAAGTAAATGTATAAATAAACCTCGTTAATGCACTAAGAGTCTGACTGTGGGAGCTATTATTATTCGACATAAATTGTGATAGCTAAACGTTGAGTCCAATGTATACGCCCCATCGGTAGAACCAAATATACCTTTCCAGGTGTATAAATGTATGATTGTGGCGTGATCACTAATATTGATGCCCAAAAGAGGGGATTTATAATCCTACGCGAGCACGTAGTTCTGGGACTATGAGGGTACGCTGAACCCTATTGCAACTCGATGCTAAGTCTACTCCCAACTCAATACATCTGAAGCCATTAAGATAAAACTTATAAGACATACCAACAAATAGTGTCAAATTGATTTAATTGCTAGTCTAATAACTACGATTATGAATTCAATGATCAATCCTTTATCTTTCGTTAGAAGACCGTATTCTTCTTCTTTTTGTTACCATGTTTCTACAAGGAGGTGATTAGTTATACTTTTGTTTGTGCAATTTTTCAATCTTTAATGTAGGTGGACGTATAACTATCATCCACAATCAACTTTACTTCGGTAAAAATAATTGATGTGTCATGTTCCTAATCATGGGATTAAGCTATAATGTTGAACTTAGAAATTAATAATTATTAAAGTGGATATTTTGAAAGAAAAAATATAATTGTTTTCAAAAGTTTTATCCATTGTTGTTCATATAAAATATTTGAGATATCATTAGTCACTGAAAATATTTACAAATTGCAAGAGCGTTAATTTTAAAGACGTGAAATCTTAGGAAAAAAACAACGATTACTACTTTTTGTGGGTTGATATATTACAAAGTTTGCTAGTCATATCTATCTCAAGAGTTCTAAAAGGGAAAATAATAAATCAATAATTATCATCAAATGATTTATTCACTATTTTGTGCTTAGAGGTATATCCAAGATTTCAAAACCATGAAAACATTACATTATCATTAAGTTTGAAGCTATAAAATTTTGCCATGACAAGTAAACTATAATGAATATTATAGTAAAGATAATACGACAAATTTTATATTTGAAGACCAATTAAAATAGTATCATTATTTAAGGAAACACACTTTACGAATCAAGAAAATAATTGAAATAAAAAGAGCACATAAAAGTATTGTGAAAAATTGTGACCTTTGATTGTAAAAGTGTTGCTAAAGATCCAAATAGAGAAAAATTTGGAGATGCATATTTCAAATTTAAGCCATTGTTCCCACATAAAATATAAGTAATTTATCTGATTAAATCCAGTACTTCACATAATCTAGGGAAAGGTGCATGAGTTCACGAGTGCACGAAACATAAGCAATTGAATTATCCAAACAACGTTGATAATATTGTTTTGTTGCATTGCCTTCCATGGAACCTGTACGGGTTGCTGAAGCGGCATGAAAGACTGTTGAAGCTGTGACATTTGGTGGGTTGGCAATAGTGTGGTCTACTGTTTCTTTGCTTGCTGCTATTGCATTAACTTCTGTGTTTCAAAAAGTAGTTGTTGTCTTAATTGCTGGTTACGCAACATTTTCTGGCTCTGCGACATTCTCTGCCAGACGCTTGAATTTTGTTGTGGGGAACCGGGGTTTCCCTTCACTGGGTTAGTTCCACTTTGCGAACTTAATGAGCTTATGTCAACTTGTTGTCGATGGTTAACATGATTCTATTGCAAAGAGCCCGTAGACACCTGTTGCAATGAGTTCAAAGAATTGGAACCAGGTTGTATTGTATTTATTATGTCTTGCTGAGAGTTGGAATTTGTCGATACGCCAGACAAGGAATTATGCTGCAAGTTCATTGCTTGCTTATGTTTAATTAACTGCTGACTTCGAAAAAGTTGTAGCTGCATCAGTAGCAGGTTGCATAGCGGTGTTAATTGTTGGTTCTGCAACATTTGCCGCTCGTGTTGTATAAGAAGTAAATATGGTAGCGCATTTGAGTTTTGCTGTAGGGATTCGAGGATTACCTGTTGCTTTGCTCGTTGCTGTTGCGTTAACTTCTGTCTATGAAAAAGTAGTTGCTGCCTCTGCCGATGGTAGGACTGCTATCTTAATAGCCGGTTCTGCAACATTTTTTGGCTCTGCGACATTCTCTGCCAGGCACTTGAATTTTGCTGTAGGGAACCGAGCTTTGCCTGAACTGGGTTCGTTCCACATTGTGTACTTAATAAGCTTATGTTATCATGTTGAGGACTGTTAACCGGATTCTGTTGTAAGGAACCAGTAGTCACCTGTTGCGGTGAGTTCAACAAATTACCCTGTCCCAAATCCCATCTGGAACCAGGTTTTACCATATTTATCATGTGATGTTAAGAATTGGAAATTGTCGGAATGCCAGACAAGGAATTATGTTGCAAGTTGGTGAGATAATTCTGTTGCATCGCCTCCATATAACCATGTACGGGCTGCATCGGTGGATTAGTTTGACCATCAAGAGATTGTGGGTTCTGAAGCTGCATGGAAGACTGATGAAGTTGCCCCTGTTGTGGAGAAGAAGAAGTCTTGTTGCGTGCCCAATTGAAACTAAGAAAGAAACTTATGTTCTTCTCAACCGAGACCAGTTTGTTCTTGTGACTAAGTTGAATATCCTGCTTGTTAAGCTGCAAGAAAAGCATAATACACTCCAGCGTCACCTTGAACATCTTGGGCTTTTCAATTATCTCATTTTCAAGACGCTGATGAAGAGTTTCATGCTTCAAGTACATAGCTCTTAAGGTTTAAGAAATGAGTAAAGTTTAAGAAATGTTTAAGAAATGACATAAAGAGACAAATAACATAGCTCGCAAGGTTCACACAATTCAGTAGAATGTTCATTCAAGTGCTTTTAAATTCAGATACATAAACCCCTTGCCCGATGAATGGAGGCCTTAATTCCTTCCACGAAAGCAAAACAAACTAAGAGAAAAATTACATGTGAAAATAACTCTTTTATGGTGACCACTACCACCTCGACTTCACAATCATTTACAATGCTTCAACACAAACAAACACTTTGAATTCACAATGCTTCAACATACACAAATGATGCAGATGCTAAAAACGGAAAGGAACTAGCCGCATTACAACTATGAGAGAACTGTTTCTCAAGATGACAATCGACATGAAAGGAACCAAATTAAAAAAGCAAAAAATGAGAATTTAGTGTCTTGAGCTTTCTGCATCAGTTCCCAGTGTGAGGAATTTCCAATAACCAATAGAATACAATGCGCACTACACATTGGACATGCTTTATGCAAATGATGGTGTGTCATTTGACGAACCATGCTAGGGAGTTAACCAAAATTTGGAACTATGATGAAGCACTTAATGGGGCGTTGATGACATACCTACTGCACTTTATGAGCAATTTTCTCGTATAAATCATTGAGGTATGATAAATAAATCTCCTTCATATACTTGATATGCATTACAAATTTTCAATAAGTCAAATACGAAAATGTCAAGAATGCATTCCCATGTGGTTAGGTGATAATTAGATCAAATGTACGATGTAGTAGAGAACAAACTAGAGAATCTTCACAAAGGAACCTTCCCGATAAAAATGTTAAAAGTGAAGTAGAAGAGGAAGACAACTGATCTTTTCTTTCTTCAGCTTCTTGGTACTCACATCAAGAATACAACTTCCGTAATGTGATCGTAGACCAGCCCAACCAGGAGGAATTAGAACAAACTTTTTTAAAGTTAGGTTGGAAGATATAACCCAGTTTAATAACAATCACAATTTTTTCACTTTTAGACCTTTATCATTAATAACACAAAAAACAAGGGTAAACACTGAAATAATAATGATGTTGTTGACAACTAAAACCCGAAATAAGACATACATAGGTTTGATGAACTAATAATAGAACTTGGATACTTACATTACAATGTATTTCATACTCAGATGAATTATTGGTCTTTGTTTTACTACTAAATCCCTAAATAAGACATACATAGGTTGGAAGGACAACTAATAGAACTTGGTTTACCATAGGTTGATTGTGAGGAAGGCGGGGGCCGCTTCTTGCTGAATTAGAGTGTCGTAGAAGCTGAACGTGCGTGAGATCTCAATGTTGATGTCAGTTACTAATAAGGTAAGAATACTTCGGGGTTGGTGTTCTACTCTACCTCTGCTTTGAACAGTGCCTTTTCTGGTAAAGTAGGAAGATTCATTATAGAGTGTTCTTGTAACATAGGTTTTTTGGGACACAATTCTAAATTCTTTGGATAATGCATCTGCTCCTCTACTGTCACGCCCCGAGCCTACACCCTAGACATGGCCAGCACCCGAGAACCATTGCTAGCCCAAGCAAATCCTTGGCCTGGCTTACTTACTCAGCGGAAGACTTAAACACAAGAGATATAGCTCATCCAATAACTTGAAAGATAATAACCTAGCCAAAAATGGCAACTCAAGTCTTAAACGTATACAACTAAAATGAATAAGACTAAAGAACTAATACTATCTATTTATGAAGCCTCTAAAACAAAGAGGGATGTCGGGACATGGCTCCTGATTAGCCTAACAACTGAAAACTAGAAAGCAAATGATAAAAGAGTCCTCCGGAATGCAAGGAGGCTCACCAACGGACTCTGAGTGCTAAACCTGATCAACGAGGTAATGGATGCTGATCCTGGTTACCTTTGTCTGTATCATAAGATGATGCAGGCCAACTAGCATCAATACATTGAATGTACGAGTATGCTAGTTGGAATGCTAATTAATACAAATCCTTGAAAAGATTCTGAAAGAAACACTTACATTGGCTCTTCTCAACTCATGAATACTTAACTCAAAATAAAGCAATGAAACACATACAATATATGAAAAGCTTTGTAAAACAGTAAAAGCAACTTAGTTCGCTAAGAAAAAAGCAATAACAAACTCAACTTTTCTCATATAGTAAGGTAATTTATTTTCTGTGGGAGATTCTCTAACCGACAACGACCACTATGAGTCTAAGTGGTGATACAACGTCTTGTCCACGCTGCCAGAACTGTCCTATACTTTGCCATCATATAGAACTCTTAACTTAGTGGATCCACTAGCTTATGATAAAATAATCTTAAGAAATCATCTAAAAAGTATGATCCTTTACTACCCATGATGGCTACATGGTTTATGGAAACTTGAGTTAATATAAACTCGCATCCCCATATCAGTGCTCAATACTACTCCCAAAAATATACTTAGCTCATATGTTTTAAAAACAAACTTCTTTCTTTGGTTTGAGATAATTATTGAAAACTTAGCTTAAAAGCACTCTTGAAATCGATGTTCCCTTTTTCTTGCTCAAATGTGAAAACATTTATAAACTCTTTGGGGAATACTTAGTAACCTTATAGATTTTTGAGAAATGAACTCAACTCTTTACTCTTTGCTTAACTTGAAACTTAAGTCTTAAAACAAAGTTAACACGTTTGTTAAAGACTTTTGTAAACTTTAAAAACTTTGCTTTGACTTGCTTCTTAACTTCTAGACTTGACTCTTAACTTCTCTTGACTTTGATCCTAACTTTCCTTGAATTGCATTATGGATTCAAGGTTCATGATCTCATGTTTATGGATGATTTCATGATGCTTAGATGTACCTTAGAGTGTTGGAATCAACTAGAAAACATAGGTACATTGCTAAGGAACAAGTATGAAAAGATGGGGGAAGAATGGGAAGAACTGGCGTCCCTGGCACTCTGAGAAGCGCGGGGCGCCAGCCCTCAATATTCAGAGAACAAGTTGGAGCGCTCTGGCTGGCGCGTCGCCCCAGAGCTCCACATTCAGGGACTGATTTGGGGCGCACCGGCTGGCGCGACGCCCAACCCCCTTCCCCAGGTGTTTGATGACTTTTCTTCTCTGTTTTTCAACTCTAAACCCTCTAAACTGCAATGGTTCTTCCTCAAACACTTAGGATCATTTATACCCTCAATATATGATAGATTCAAACCGAAATTACACCCGGAAACATGAATCAAATCGCAAGAAACTTCAACAAAACAACCCACAAGAATTCAAAGGAATTTCATTAAGAACTCAAAGTATTTACTTTCAAATCACACATATTTTGCTGAATTGATCATGATTGGCGCGTGGGTGAACTAACCCAACGCTATGTGATCTCACTTACCTTTTAGGGATCACCCCCCGTGAAATCCACAAGCTATCCTTGACGAAATCGATGAATCTTGAACGTTCTTCTCCTTTCTCCTCTTTTCTCCTCTTCTCCAAGCCCTAGCGTGAAATTTACTTTTTAAAAACTGACTAAAATCTGACTTTACCCCAATTAAACTCCTAAAAATGAATTAGAATAATTAGGTAAGGAAAATACTAAATTACCCTTCCAAAATCAGGATTAGACTTTCCTTAATCCAACAACCCAACTTCCAAAGGGTATAACTTACTCATACGAACTCGGAATCGCGCAAACTCGGCAGCATTGCAAAGATAATTCCAAGAGATTTCCAATCTGGAAGTACACCTAACTCATGCTGAGCTAGGATTTATGTCTGTTTGAAGTTGACAAAAACTCAACTTTTCCTAACTTAAACAAATTTCTAGATTTTCATTGTTTCCAAAAATGACTATTTCCAATTATTAGCTTATTCCTAGTTATTTCAAATTGCGAGATTTTGCAATATATCCCTCTTGGGAACATTCGTCCTCGAATGAGATTACTCTTACTAGGCTAAGGGTGTAACATCAAGTTTAAACACCCAACAAGAAAATGCAAACAAACAACATGCTCACTCATAATTTAAAGAGTACTAAGAAGAGAATTAGTACCTTGGTCTGCATTTTCTCTGGACTCAAAGAGAGGTGGATATCTCTACTTCATATCATCTTCAGCTTCCCAAGTAGCTTCCTCAACAATTTGGTTCCTCTAAAGGACTTTAACTAATACTACTTCCTTAGTCCTCAACTTGCGAACTTGGCGATCTAGAATCTGAACCAGAATCTCTTCATAAGATAGGCTATCCTTGATCCCAATATCTTCAGTTGGTAAGATCAATTAAGGATCGCCCATGCACTTCTTCAACATAGAGATGTGAAATACCGGATGAACCGATGCTAACTCTTGTGGTAGCTCCAACTCATAAGCTTTATTGCCAATATTCTTGGATATTCGATAAGGTCCAATGTACCGTGGACTAAGTTTCCCCTTCTTACCAAACCTCATAACACCCTTCATGGGTGAAACTTTATGATATACCCAATCATCTACTTCAAACTCTAACTCTCTTCTCCTAACATCAGTGTAGGATTTCTGACGACTCTGTGCAGTTTTAAACCTCTCTTGGATCACTTTCACCTTCTCCATAGCTTGATGAACTAAATCTAGTCCTATCAGCCCTGCTTCACCAACTTCAAACTATCCAATAGGAGATCTCCATCTTCTCCCATAGAGAGCTTCATAAGGAGCCATTTGGATGCTAGAGTTGTAACTATTGTTTGAAGCAAATTCAATAAGAAGTAGGTGACCATCCCAAATGCCCTTGAAATCGATCACACAATCCACCTTGATACCTCAAGACACTACATCCACCTTGTTCAAAAGCCATTACTTCTTGCTTATGAACATTTGCCTTTAATTCAAGAAAATATGATCTTGGTCTTGCTTCTCTTTTACTTCTGACACTAATGATGATTCAGCCCCATTCACCACCACTACTCCTCCTTCTACAGAATCTATTAGTCGAACTCCTAGCCTTGCAAGTCTATGCACCTCTTTTGCTAACTCTTTCTTACCTTCCTCAAAATGGGCGGTACAACCCATAGATAATCTACTCAAGGCATCAATAAAAACATTAGTCTTACGTGGGTGATAAAGAATACTCATGTTGAAATCTTTGAGTAACTCCAACCACCTTCTCTGTTTGAGATTAAGAACTTTCTGACTAAACACATACTACATACTGAAGACTCTTGTGATCGGTGAACACATCCACATGCACACCATAAAGATAACGGTGCCATATTTTCAAAGTAAAAACTACAGTAGCCAACTCCAAGTCATGGGTTGGGTAATCCTTCTCATAAACCTTCAACTGTCTGGAGGCATAAGCTATAAATTTGCCATTCTGCATTAATACACAACCCAAACAAACTCTAGACGCATCACAATATACAACAAAGCCTTGCGTACCTTCCAGTAAGGACAATACTGGGGCAGTAGTCAACCTCTTTTTCAATTCCTGAATGCTTTTATCACAAGCTTCAGACCATTGAAACTTGACTATTTTCTGAGTCAACTTCGTCAAAGGAGATGAAATAGATAAAAATCCCTCAAAAAACCTTCTATAATATCCATTCAACCCCAAGAAACTCCTAATATCAGTTGGAGATGTGGGTCTAGGCTAATTCTGCGCTACCTTTATCTTCTGGGTATCAACTCTAATTCCATCACCGGAAACTATGTGGCGCAAGAATGCCACAGACTCAAGCCAAAACTCACACTTAGAGAACTTGGCATACAACTCTCTATCTTTTAAAGTCTGGAGAACTATTCTGAGATGACTAGCATGATCTTCTTCATTCCTTGAATAGATTAGTATGTTATCAATGAAGACGATAACAAACATATCTAAATAAGGTTTGAATACTCTGTTTATAAGGTCCATGAACGCTGCAGGTGCATTGGTCAAACCGAACGACATGACCAGAAACTCATAGTGACCATAACAGGTCCTGAATGGTGTTTTTGGAATATCACATTCTCTTACTTTTAACTGATGGTAGCCAGATCTGAGGTCTATCTTCAAAAAACAAGAAACACCCTAAAGCTGATAAAAAAAATCATCTATTCTCAGAGGAGGATATTTATTCTTGATGGTAACCTTGTTCAACTGATGGTAATATATACACATCCTAAGGGAACCATCTTTCTTTCTCACAAATGGGACCGGAACGCCCCTAGTAAGATACTTGGTCGTATGAAACCTTTCTCCAAAAGATCTTTCAACTGCTCTTTTAACTCTTTCAACTCTGCTGGTGCCATGCTATATGGCGAAATAGAGATAGGACGAGTATGAGGAATAGTATCTATACCGAAGTCTATTTCTCTCTCAAGAGGGACTCCAAGAAGATCATCTGGAAATGTTTTTACTACTGAAACTGACTGAATATGAGGTATCTCAACACTAGATTCATTAACTCGGACTAAGTGATAGACACACCCCTTGGAAAATAACTTTTTCATCTTAAGGTATGAAATAAAATGACCCTTAGGCACTGCTGAACTACTCTTCAACTCTATAACTGGTTCACTGGAAACTGGAACTTGACTACTGGAGTTCTACAATCTATCGATGCATAAAAGGCGTGAAGCCAGTCCATACCTAGAATGACATCAAAATCAACCATCTCTAACTCAACTAAATCAGCCATGGTACTCTTGTGATTGACGAAAATAGAACAATCACGATAGACTCTATCTACTAGAATAGATTCACAATCATGTGTAGAAATACTGAAGGCTCAAAAACTTGCTCGGGAATAACATCAAAATTGAAGACTTGGATCAGACCAATGACAACATCTGGCGAATCCTCTTGCTCTCGGTGACTAGCAATATCATAAGGATGGTTTCCTTTTTCGCTTTCCCTTGAAGTAGCTAATTTAGATGCAACTCTATCTGGTGGAGCAACTGAAGAAGACTGGGCTCTATTGCCCCCTACTACCATTACTCTGTCTGTTCTTAGGACACTCTTTCATAAAATGACCGTTCTAGCTACACTTGAAGCAACTAGTGGAGTCATCATGACACATCCTTAAGTGGCTCCTACCACACTTAGCACATGAAAGAGTCTTAGTACCCCTTTGTGGCTTACTATCTTGAGAATTTCAGGTTTAGCTCTGAAATTCTGAGAATTCTGACTATTGCACTCACATTTGTTCCTTGGTGCAGGTGCACTAGCAGATGATGGAGCAGGTCCTTTCTGCTTATGTTGGAAAGAAGACCGGTTCACATTACTCTTTTGCTTCCCGGATTCATTCCCTGATGTGTTAGCCCTCTTATTCTCAAACTCTTTTCTATCCTTCAGCTGGTTCTTCTCAACTTGTTGCACATGGATCATCAGTCTTGCTATGCCCATGTAACCTATTAGTATGGCTGCCTTACTTTCATTATCTGACAGACGAGGCAACCTAACAACGAATAAACTCATCCAGCTCCTCATTTCAGCAACCATATCTTTGCTTCTCTTAGCTCACGAGAAAAGAAATGCCTCATGAAAGCACTCTAAAAATAGTCCAACTCACAATCAATTACACGTAAGCACAAGTTAGAAAGAAACTTTTTAGAGATAAAAGTCTAATGCACGAAATGAATATGAAAGAAGTGAGATATTTCCTAAATGTTGTTACCTCCTAATTATAGATGTGGAACTCTTCACATCGATAACTAAGACTCTACAGACACGGCTTCATAAACTCCCTAGGACTCTTAAACTCTGGGCTATAATACCAAGTTTGTCACGGCCCGAGCCTACACCCTAGACGTTGCCGGCACTCGAGAACCATTGCTGGCCCCAAGTGAACCCTTGGCCTGACTTACTTACTCAGCGGAAGACTTAAACACAAGAGATATAGATCATGCAATAAATTAAAAGATAATAACTTAGCCAAAAATGGTAACTCAAGACTTAAACGTATACAACTGAAATGAATAAGACTAAAGAACTAATACTATCTGTCTATGAAGCCTCTAAAACAAAGAGGGATGTCGGGACAAGACCCATGATCATCCTAACAACTGAAAACTAGAAAAAAAATGATAAAAGAGTGCTCCGGAATGCAAGGAGGCTCACCAACTGACTCTGAGTGTTGAATCTGATCAACGAGGGACTGGATGCTAATCTTGGTTACCTGTGTATGCATCATAAGACGATGCAGGCAAACTGGCATCAGTACATTGAATGTACGAGTATGCGAGTTGGAATGCTAAACAATACAAAGACTTGAAAAGATTCTGAAAGAAACACTTACCTTGGCTCTTCTCAACTCATGAATACTTAACTCAAAATAAAGCAATGAAACACATGCAATATATGAAAGCTTTGTAAAACAGTAAAACAAAACTTAGTTCATTATAGAAAAAGTTATAACAAACTCAACTTTACTCATATAATAAGGTAATATAGTTTCTATGGGAGATTCTCTCTAACCAACAACCACCACTATGAGCCTAAGTGGTGATACATCGTCTTGCCCACGCTGCCAGAACTGTCCAATACTTTGCCGTCATATAGAACACTTAACTTAGTGGATCCACTAGCTTATGCTAAAAGCATCTTAAGGAATCATCTAAAAAGTATGATCCTTCACTACCCATGATGGTTACATGGTTTATGGAGACTTGAATTAATATGAACTCGCATCCCCATATCGGTGTTCAATAATACTCCCAAAACTATACTTAGCTCATACGTTTTAAAATAAACTTCTTTCTTCAGTTTGATATAATTACTCAAAACTTAACTCAAAAGCTGTAACATCTCGCAACTAGAAAGAACTAGAAAGAAGTTTAAAATCTGGAAATAGTTACTTTTTGAAAGAAGGAGGAAATCTGGAAATTTTTAAGCAAGTTAAAGTGAGTTTTTGATCAACTTGAAACGATCATAACTCCTAGATCAGGATGAGTTAGGTGTGCTTCCAGATATGGTTGGAAATATCTTGGAATAATCTTTCCAACGCCACTGAGATTGCGTGATTCCGAGTTTGTATGAGTAAGTTATTCCCTTAGGAAGTTGGCTGTTGAATTAAGGAAATGTCCAATCCGGATTTTTTAGGGGTATTTTAGTCGTTTCCTTGCCCTATTATTTTAATCCTTTTTTAGGAGTTTAATATGGGTCAAATCAAATTTTATTCAGTTTAGAAAAATTGGAAGTTTACGCTAGGGCTTGGAGAAAAGAGAAAAGAGAAGAAAGGAGAAGAAAAATCAAGAATTTGTCAAGAATGTTCGAGATTAGCTTGTGGATTTCGTCAAGGGGTGATCCCTACAAGGTATGCGAGATTACATAGTATTGGGTTAGTTCACCCACGCACCAAGCATGTTAAATTCAGTGATTTTCGTCCTAAAAGAGTTAGAATTTGATGTTCTTGAGTTCTGTTCTTGAATTGTTTTCATTGTTGAACTTACATGTGATTGATGGGTTTTCTTGAGACGTTTTAGCGATGTTAAGAGTTGTTTCGAGTTGTATTCTAGTGTACATGTGTTGGGTATACGAATCTAAGAAAGTATTGAGAAAATGAATCAATTTAAAATGATTTAGGACTAGAAAATGAGTTGAAAAACTCGTCAGACGCACCTGGGGAGGGCCAGGCGCGTCGCACCCCCATAGCACCAGGGGGCTGGGGAGGCGAGCCTGCAGTGCGCCCAAAACGAGCCCCAGTAAAATAGGGCCGCGCTAGGACACACCCGCATTGGCATTTTTCACCAGTTTTTCATCGTTTAGCCTATTTAAGCTATTCTAAAGTGTGCTAACACTTTCCATTTATTCTAACTACTCTAAATGACTTCTAAACACCTAGAAATCATCCATAAACATGAATCATAATCTTGAATCCATAAATTCAAATTCAAGGAAAGTCAAGATCCAAGTCTAGGAAGTTTTCAGAGTCTTTACAAAAGTCTTTCACAAATGTTTTAACTTTGTTTTAAGACTTAAGTTTTGAGTTCAGTAAAGAAGTAAAGTTGAAGTTATTTTCTTCAAAAAAGTATATGGGGACTATGTATTCCCAAAGAGATATAGAAATGTTTTCACATTTTAAAAAAGAACGGAAACTGAGATTTCCAAAGAGCCTTCGGGCTAGTTTTCAGAAAAGCGTAATAGCTTTCTAAATGAAGCAAGAAGGGAAACTGAGATTTCCAAGATTGCCTTTGAGCTAACTTTTTTTTAGCACTAATCTCAAATCACAAAAAGAAGTATGTTTTTAAAACATAAAGAGCTAGTATATTTTTTGGGAGTAGTATTAAGCACCGATATGGGGGAGAGTTCAGATAACTCACAGCCCCCATAAACTATGTAGCCACCATGGGTAGAAAAGGGTCATACTTTTTTGATGAACCGTTTTCACAATAGACTAGTGGATCAACTTTGTAGTTCAGGTCCTATACATTTGGCTGGGTATAGGATGCGCTGGCAGCGTGAGGTAGATCGTTGTATCATCACTATAGCTCTTATGTGATGGTTGTCGGTTAGAGAAACTCCCACATAAGTTATTGTATTTTGATATACATTAGTTTAATGTATTTTTACATACATTTCAGAGTTATGTTGTATCCTTGTATATACACAGAGTTGACATCATGTTTTTAAACAACTTTTATTTATATTGCACTTGTTTTAAACTGCTTTTTGTTGAAATGAGTTCAGTTAAGTATTCATGAGTTGAGAAGAGCCAAGGTAAGTGTTTCTTTCAGATTTCCTTTCAAGCTTTTGTTGTTTTAGAATTCCAACTCGTATACTCGTACATTCAATGTACAGATGCCAGTTGGCCTACATCGTCTTATGATTCAGACACATGTAACTAGGATCGGCATTCCAGCGCACCGTTGATCCAGTGAGTAGTTCAGAGTCAGTCGGTGAGCTTCCTTGTATTCCGTAGGATCTATTTTCATTGCTGTCTAGTTAGTTCATTAAGATGTTTTGGGGTTGTCCCAATATCCATCTCAGTTGTTTTAGAGGCTTCATAGATAGATAGTCAGTTAGTTATTTCAGTTGTCTTTAATTTTCATTTCTTATGTTAAAGACTTGAGTTTACTTAAATGGCCAGTTGAATGTTCTTTTATGACATTCTAGTTTCTTCATAAATGTTTATGTGATGAGTTAAGTCTTCCACTGAGTTAGTAAGCCAGTCCAAGGGTTCTCTTGGGGCCAGCAATGGTCTTCGAGTGCCAGTTCCACCTAGGGTCTAGGCTCGGGGCGTGACAAAATCTCTCTT
This sequence comes from Solanum chiquidenum, assembly GCA_029582725.1. NCBI lineage: Eukaryota > Viridiplantae > Streptophyta > Magnoliopsida > Solanales > Solanaceae > Solanum > Solanum chiquidenum. The sequence goes on from JAJOOS010000348.1 coordinate 39,261, forward strand.
GGATTCGATGTTCCCTTTTTCTTGCTCAAATGTGAAAACATTTACAAACTCTTTGGGGTATACTTAGTTCCCTTATAGCTTTTTGAGAAATGAACTCAACTCTTTCCTCTTTGCTTAACTTGAAACTTAAGTCTTAAAACAAAGTTAAAATACTTGTTAAAGACTTTTGTAAACTTTAAAAACTTTGCTTTGACTTGCTTCTTAACTTCTAGACTTGACTCTTAGCTTTTCTTGACTTTGATCCTAACTTTCCTTGAATTGGATTATGGATTAAAGGTTCATGATCTCATGTTTATGGATGATTTCATTATGTTTAGATGTACCTTATAGTGTTGGAATCAACTAGAAAACAAAGGTACATTGCTAAGGAGCAAGTACGAAAAGATAGGGGGAAAATGGGAAGAACTGGCGTCCCTGGCGCTCTGAGAGGCGCGGGGGGCCAGCCCTCAATATTCAGAGAACAAGTTGGAGCGCTCTGGCTGGCGTGTCACCCCAGAGCCCCATATTCAGGGACTGCTTTGCGGCGCACTGGCTGGCGCGATGCCCGACCCCCTTCCCCAGGTGTTTGGCAACTTTTCTTCACCGTTTTTCAACTCTAAACCCTCTAAACTTCAAAGGTTCTTTCCCCAAACACTTAGGATCATTTATACCCTCAATATATGACAGATTCAAATTGAAATTACACCCAGAAACATGAATTAAATCGCAAGAAACTTCAACAAAACAACCCACAAGGATTCAAAGGAATTTCATCAAGAACTCAAAGAATATACTTTCAAATCAAACATATTTTGCTGAATTGAATCATGATTGGCGTGTGGGTGAACTAACCCAATGCTATGTGATCTCACATACCTTTTAGGGATCATCCCCGATGAAATCCACAAGCTGACCTTGACGAAATCGATGAATCTTGAACGTTCTTCTCCTTTCTCCTCCTTTCTCCTCTTCTCCAAGCCCTAGCGTGAAATTTACTTTTCTAAAACAGACTAAAATCTGAATTTACTCCAATTAAACTCCTAAAAATGATTTAGAATAATTAGGTAAGGAAAATACTAAATTACCATTTCAAAATCAGGATTAGATTTTCTTTAATCCAGCTGCCCAACTTCCGAAGGGCATAACTTACTCATACGAACTCGGAATCACGTAAACTCTGCGGCGTTGGAAAATCATTCCAATATCTTTCCAACCATGTCTGGAATTACACCTAAATATCCCTGAGCTAGGAGTTATGGCTGTTTGAAGTTGAAAAAAACTCAAATTTTCCTCACTTAAACAAATTTCCAGATTTTCATTCTTTCCAAAAATGACTATTTCCAATTATTAGCTTCTTCCTAGTTATTTCAAATTGTGAGATGTTACATCTACCCTCCTAGACTTAAATACTAAACTTTTGTGAGATGCGCCTAATCCAACATGGCATAAGCTACACTCTTACCACTAGATCAAAGTTTGTTTATCTCTTTCAAAGCATTAATCTTTCTTCAATACCAACAACAGTCTTTTGGTGCTTGGTGAGTCCAAATATTTTATTACAGGGAGCTATAATGCTATGTTGGGACAGCAGAGCGGTCAGAGGCATTCTCCCTTCTATCTATCAACCATTTCATTATGGAACTTTCTCCGGATACCTTGGTTCGGGCCGAAGTCGCATGACTGAACTTTCACAAACAAAGCATTGATTTATTGTATGGTTGCCTATACAAGGGAGACTACTTACAAAACAAAGATTAAGGCATTTAACTATTCCAGTGGAAGATGCTACATGTTGTTTTTGTGCAAGTCAATCCGTAGAGACTAAGTTAAACATCTTGGATAGAGACATTGAGAGATTGCATCCAAAAGTGGGTAGGACTAAGGGTGAGGTTCAGAAAGTGCTAGAAGGCATAAAGAGGAAGAACTGGAAGCAATTTCCAAAGGAAGTGATCACAACTATTTGTGGAGCAGTGATCTAACATACATGGAAAGCAAGAAACTGAATGATTTTTAGAGGATCATCGGTAAATACTGAGATAGTATTAGTACAAATTAAGAAAGAAGTTATAGAAATATTAGACATACTTAAATGATCTAGGTAAGCTAGAAATAGTCATAGGTTGATCACCAAGATACTTGGTGCCTAACTATTTTTCTTGTTTAGTGGGAAACCTATGCATCTTAGTACTCTTCCTAGAAGGTGGCTTTTGATGATAGGTTACTTTATGGTCTAATGTTCTTTGTGTGTTATTGGTAATTTATAGTTTATCAAAAATAATAATAATGACGTAGTTGGCTTCACATGTGAAAAACAATGGAATGGAGAATATAGAGAATGTTATATGTTTATTCTTGGAGAAATCAAAGTATTCCAACTTATTACTAGCTAGTAAAACAAGTCATGTAAGTAGAGAAGGGGGATTTTAAAAAACGGTAGCATTGAATTCTTTATTATAAGAAATAAAATAAAAACCAGAAAAAGTATACCAACTAATACAGATGAACGTATGTCTTTTCACATGACACATCTTCATATCACCATATATTCAGGTATATAATTCTTGAACAATTAGGTTTATCCCTCAAACTAGCAATTAAGGATTTTAGTTGCCGGGAAATAAAGCAAATTGGTGACATGTCTTGAAGACTTTGACCCGAACTTAAGACAAATTATCTCATGAATTAAGTTGATATGATCTTAGCACTCAACAACTAATTTTCTATAATCAGTTAATTTATCAAAATATTCTTCAGTTCTAAATCTTGCCACTGCATGTGAAACTATTTTTTGGTTGCTGAAAATATTTGACAAAGACAGGCTTACACAGAGCACCATCAATAGTGAGTTTTCATGGTCGTTTCTAACAAGTTACCAGTTTACACACTTAAATTTCTATTTCTTCTAAGAAATGGAAATACATAAAGCACTTCTTAAGGAGGGGTACGACCATGAATTTAGCTGAACACTTGGTATGGTATACCTTTTCTATTACTATATAATTATACGAAATATTTCGAAGCATTCAGCTATTTTTTTATAATGTGATAACCAGTCAATTTATCAAAATCCACATTTCGAATTTCCACAGTTTTAAAAATATTGTGCAAATTAAAAGTGTCATGGCAAACCATACCTTTTGGTAAACCTCTTCTCACCAATCAACTCCATTTGAATTTTCCGTCTAAACTGTAGAATGTAAAGGTGCTATAAGTAAACCAAAAACTGAGGATAACACAATAATTGAAGAACTTCATTGCTTACATCATTAAATTTTTAGGAAAATTTTGTGACAATGTTACATATTTATGGCATATTATTACCTTTTTTTAATGACCGTGGTTTCCGAGCACCTCCCAACAACAATAAGTACTAGGTAGTTCTGTCCACTAAGGCTATAAAAGATGGAACGAATAACTTAGTGCTTTTTAGTCTATGAATTCAGCTAGTTTTTTTTTGTCTCCGGTGGAATTCATACCTAAGGCCTCAAGGTTCTCAACCACTTTATTGACTACTACGCCACATCCTTATGACCAAATGTACTTGTTAAACAAAGTTAAGTAATTTCCACTTTTATTGGGTATTTTGTAATATATTCATACTTCTATCTTTTAATCTATGCTATTATAAAGTACGAACCTCCAACACAAAATTTGGACAGTAATATATTAAAACTTCTATCTTTTAATTTATGCTATTATAAAGTAAGAACCTCCAACACAAAATTTGATTTCCATTCATAAGTGCAACTGTGTTGGATAATATTGTTATAACAATTAATGATTATACTTCTTTTAAGCCAAGAGTCTATCTACAGAGATAACTCACTAATAAGGATAACTAATTGAGATTATAATGTTATTATTATTGGATAACAATCGTGGATAACAATACTGATAGGATAATAAATCCGCGATATGTAATGATCTTACTTAGTATAGCTTAATTCGAAGTTGAATTACGGAAGGTGAGTAACTACTTTGGCAAATAAACGACCAAGATTAAATCCCAATTAAAGAGGAACAAGGGTCAGGATCTCGCCACATTATTTGAAGGTTGTTACAAACTGCACAAGGAGAGAGAATGCAACAAAGAATTTCTGATAAATCAATTTCTCCCTCATTTCTCTTCCCTTCTATTCTCTTCCTCTCTAATTCTAATATTCTCCTTTTCTTCTATCTGCAGATTTGATATCTGCCATGGATACCCACTCATTCCCACGATCATAGATTTAATTAGTATTCAATTTCATCGTATTATACATCCATTTTCCAGTTTATATAGATCATAGAAAATTATCCCAAAAAATTGAGTTGATATACTTTTGAAATTGTAATTTACAATCTGATCATAATTGGGATCTGTTGGGTTTCAAAAGGTGTGAATCAAAAATGAAGAGTTGCGACTTTTATGAAGAGTTGTGACTTTTATGAAAAGTTGTGACTTTTATGAAAAGTTGCGACTTTTATGAAGAGTAGAGACTTTTATGAAAAGTTGCGACTTTTATGAAAAATTGTGACTTTTATGAAAAGTTGTGACTTTTATGAAAGGTTGTGACCTTTCCGAAAGATTGTGACTTTTCCAAAGGGTTGTGACCTTTCCGGTAAGGAACAATAAGAACATTTTCAAACTACCCTTTGTTTTCTATAAATTGAGGGATTTCCTCTAAAAAAAAATTTAAAAAAACCATTTTCTGGACTTCTTCTACTACTACTATTAAATCTCGTAATTCTAAGTGTATTTTACTGCCATTGAGTGGTTTTCTGACACCGTGGGTTTAGGTACTGATACACTGGTGAGTAAGATCGTTCTATCCTGGGAGGATATATTTCATTAACCTCGAGTACTTGAGGAGAATAATTTCCTTAAGAGGACACCGTGCATACAGTGGGCTCGATTTTCTTCTTTAAGAAAAAAATTTCATATATTATTTCTAATCTGTTTCTAATTCTATTTTTTCTACTAGTTTTAATTTTCTAGTTTTAAAAATGCTCTTTAAACTTTGTTGTTTCTTATCAAGTTCTTCAAAGTTTTTGTTATAAGTATCTTAGGAATACAAGATGAACAACAATCTTAAGGAAATTATTATACTGTTGGAATTTTTTGTTTTCTACTGATTGAGAGAAACAAATCATGAAAGTAGAAGATTAATGCATTAGTTCTCCAAAATTCGGTGTTTTGTTTAGCAAGGTCGAAGTGAGAATGTACTAGAAGAATTGGTGGTATTTCGGTTAAAGATTACACCATGTAACCTTCTTATTATTTATCTAAGGAGGAAAATAGTTTCTAAAAGTTAACAGCTTTGATATTTATCATGTATGTCTTTGGAAAAAGATCTACAAACCATATGATTTTTGAATGAATTTTCCTTGGCAAAAAGTGTTGGCTTTAAAATTCTTTAATTTGCAGAATGAGAGATGCACATTTGTGTTTGATAAATTAGTATGTCAAAATGTTATAGTTGGAAGGCTATTCGAAAAGAAAAGCATATCTATGTGATAATCTAAGAATATGTTTAATTCTGTTTGGAGACTAAATTTTTTTTTTGTAGTTTTGTACTCCATGTGAAATTTGATTGTGCCTGATTTTTGTAGACTAAATTTTTTGTAGTTTTCTACTCTGGATGAATTAGACTATTCTATTGGTTTGAAGAATATGAAAACTTCAGATTATAAGTCAATGTTGTACTTTTGACTTTCTATAAACTTCATTGTTATATAGAAACAAATTATACAATTTTTTTTTGTCTTTATTGTTAGTATTCTAAATACTTAGTGATATGTCTATTTGTGATAGAGGAAAAATACCAGTGACTTAGAGTTTGTGATTTTGTGTCTCTATGAAATGAACTCTGACATTGTGTAGAGATTGTCAAAGAGAATTGAAGCACTATAATTCTTTTGTAGAATAATATTTTCAAAAGAGGTTCATGTTGCCAAAGACACTTTGATAGCATGAGAAAAAAAATATGTGGAAAAACTATTTTCAAATACAAGAAAAATATTTTTGAGATCATATTTAAAATGTGTGTGTGGGGGGGGGGGGTTTCTATGCTTATGACAAAGATAAAATTAGACTTAGTGTCTAATTTAAATTTGGAGCATAAGATATGAAATTCAATGATACTTTTGTATTATGTTAGACCCACAAAATTCTTGGAGTATATTTGATATTGTGGTCGTTGAGTTTCTCTTTTACTAGTATATGGTATGACTAGTATGAAACTACCAAATTATATGTATACTTGTTCAAAATGATTGAGTTCTTTTATGAAAAAGTGTCACTTAAAATGTTGTGACTTTTCATGAAAAGATATGTCTATTAAATATAATTATTTGTATAGACATGAATATTGGTGAATAGTCATTTGTCATGTTTTTTAAAAGAAATATTTGGACTATATTGCCTTTATTGGACCCGATGAAACTTTGTTCATGGGTAGTTCTATAACAATCAAATTCAAAGTTATGGAAAGTTCCTTCCAAAAAGGACATTTGACAAGGTGATGACTCTAAACAATGATTGTATCACACTTAAATGTAAGAAATAGGAACAAAATATTTGTGAGAAAAAGCTACCTCGCGGAGATCTTTTCAAGCTCAATATTTTTATTTGTTCCTACTTGTTTGTGTCAAACTGTTTGTGACATGAACACCTGAGGCATGTCAATTACAAAACATTGGAAGGAAAAATGATCGACTTAGAAGTTTTGTCTAACTTTGAGTGCAATAAATAAAAATGTCAAGTTTGTGTGGAATCTAAGTATGCTGAGCATTCTTATAAATCTGGTGAAAGAAATTATAATCCCTTAGAGTTGATTTACACTGACATTTGTGATATGAAGTCAACACCATCTCGTGGTGGGAAAAAGTATCTCATAACTTTCATTAACAATTGCATTAGAAACGACTATATCTATTTGTTGAATGGTAAGAATGAAGAAATAGAAATGTCTAGACAATATACCATTGAAGTTGAAAATCAGTTAGGAAAAAGATAAGAAGTGATAGGGATGGAGAATGTAAATCTCTTTTTGCAGAAATATGTTTGGAAATTGGATTTATCCATCAAACTACTTTCCTATTCACCTAAATCTAATGGAATTGCAGAATGGAAAGAAAAATCAATCTTTGAAGAAAATGATGGTTGCATTACTTATAAGTTCAGGTTTACCACAAAACTTGTGTGGAGGAACTATCCTTACTGCAAAAGAGAACAACAAAAAGTTTTGTATTTTCAGAAAGAAAGCAGTTTTATTTGTTTAGGACACAATCTATTCCATATGAGAAATGGAAAGGAAGGAAATCCAATTTGAAATACTTCAAAGTGTGGGGGTGTCTAGCCAAAGTCCAAGTTCCTATTCCTAAAAGGATTAAAATAGGACATATGATTGTGCACTGGAAAATTAGACTTGAGTAGTCTAGTGAAGGGTCTAAAAGACCTTGGAAATAAAAAAGAAAATGTACTTAATAAAGAGATTCAAAGGCGTAGTAAATATCAAAGGACATCTATTGCCTTCGAATATGATTTTGTAACATTTCTTGTGTCTTCTGTAGACTCATCCTTCTAGAAAGATGGTGTCAATAGTGAGATTGATGCAATTTTGTGCAACCGTATTGGAAGTTAATTGATCTTCTTTCAGAAAATAAACCTTTGTGTTCAAAGTGAATCTTCAGATGGAAAATGAAAGTCGATGGAATTGTTGACAAATATAAAGCAAGACTTTTTGTCAAAGGCTTTAGATAAAAACAAGGTCTTGATCTTGTCGATATATACTCATCAGTAACTAGAATTAAATCCATTCGGATGTTAATAATATTAGTTGCGGTATATGACCTCCAAATGTGAAAACAACTTTCTTAAATGGAGAATCAGAGGAAGAAATTTACATGTAACAGCCGAGGGTTTTGTGGTTCCTGATAAAGAAAAGAAAGTGTGTGAACTTGTTAAGTCACTTTGTGGACTAAAACAAGCACCCAAACAATGACATAAGAAATTTGACCAAACCATGTTGGCAAATGGATTTAAGAATGATGGAAGTGATAAATGTGTTTACATTAAAATCACAAAGGTCATTGTTTGTTTGTATATTAGTGATATTTTGATCATCAATAGAGACACTAATGACATAAATGCTACTAAACATATGCTAGAAAACAACTTTGATATGAAAGATCGTGGAGTTACTGATGTGAACTTAGGTATAAGAATCCTTAGAACTCGAAGATGTTTAGCATTGTCACGGTCTCATTACATTGAAAAGGTACTTGACTAGTTCAAATATTTGGATTTTATTATTGTCAAAACTCCAATAATGTGAGCTTTGCACTTCAGAAGAATGAAAGTGATAGTGACTCAATTGGATTATGCTAGAGTATTGGAAAGTATGATGTATATCAAAAAGTGTACCCGATCAGATATAGCATGTGCTATTAATAAACTGAGTCGGTTCACGAATAATCCCAATCAAACTAATTGGATGACAATGTAAAGAGTTTTGGGATATTTAAAACATACTCAAAACTATGTCTTGCATTATACAAATATCCTTTAGTATTCATAGGATATAGTGATGCAAATTGGATCACCGGGACACTCTGCATTCAGGTACCGATACACCGGTGAGTAAGATCGTTCTATCCTGGGAGGATATATTCCATTAACCTCGGGTACTTGAGGGGAATAATTTCCTTAAGGGGACACTGTGCATTTAGTGGGCTCGATTTTCTTCTTTATGAAAAATATTTCGTATATTATTTCTAATTTGTTTCTAATTCTATTTTTTGTACTAGTTTTAATTTTCTACTTTTGAAAATGCTCTTTAAACTTTGTTGTTTCTTATCAAGTTCTTCAAATTTTTTGTTATAAGTATATTAAGAATACAAGATGAACAACAGGATCTTGACAGGATAACTTGTCCTAACCACAACCGACACTTGTTACTACCTTCGGGTTTGTATAAAGTAAACCCCGCTCTAGGATGATAACCCACAAACCATGCACCAAAAATAAACACCACTAAATCATTTTCATAGTAGTAGTTTAAGAACATTGACAAAACAAAAGAAAAAAAAACTAGTATAGGTAAAGATCGAAAAAAAACTAGTATAATCACTACCTTGAGCATTATTTTTATCTATGTACATCTCCATTCTGACCAACGTTTTGACACCTAACCTGAGCCCTAGTATATATATTTATATGTGGAGTTAAGTTTGTGTATAGTCTCTCAAATAGTAATATTTTTTTATCAACTTTGTTTTTAAAAAAAAGGTTACTCAACTAATGATAATTATCTTTAAGGATTATTTTATTTTATAATAAAAAATTAGTCAATTTTGTTTTGTAATATAAATCTCACTCTGATAACTATTTCAAAAAGTTATTCAATTCCTTTTTTTATGATAGAAAAATCACTTAACCATGCTCGAGCTTGAACAGAGATCAAATCAATCTAGAAAATAAAGAAAGAAGGAAAGAACTAAACCTAATGTTATTGATTTGCCGCATAAGGAATTACACCTTCCAGGCAAGCATTAAAATCCTCTATTCAATGTCATTAAGATCATTTTTTTAAGACACACCAATCGATATTGTCATAGTTAATTTAATAGCTACTCTAGTAACTAGGATTATCGATTCAATTATCATTCCTTTATCTTTTATTAGAAGACCTAATGTTCTTCTTTTTACCATCATGCTTCTACCCCAAGGTGATAAGTTATCAATAAATTTAATTTGTATAGTTTTTCAATCTTGACTATTGACATACGTATATCTAGCATCTGTAGTCAACCGTACTTTGATACAAAAGATTGATGTGTCACATTCCTAACTATGAGATTGCTCCACTAGAAAGTTTGTTCCATAGTTCTATCCAAAGGTGATAAATTATCAATTAATTTAATTTGTACAATTTATCAATCTTAACTTTTGGAAAACGTATAACTATCCTTCACAATCAATTGTACTTTGATACAAAAGATTGATGTCACAATCCTAACTATGAGATTAGTCCACTAGAAAAATTGGGTGCGTCGCTGTATAAGAAATCTTATGTGATAACCTTTTTTTTCTTTTTAATTAAGGGTTAGTTGGTAATTTAATTAATAATAAGAGCAGTGGGACCAACCTATTAAATGTCTCTGTTGCAACAGTCTTTTAGCGATACAAAAGAAAACCAATTAGGGCAATTCATTCCTTAATTTTGGAGAGTACAATAAATTCGCATAGCATAATATTTTGAGAACTTGAACTCACAAATATCCACAAATAATAATAAAGACGACCTTACTTTCCTAACAATAAAGAATAAAAAAGCATGTTGCTTAACATATTTTCAAAAAGATAGTCTGTTGGGCTGTTTCCAAGTTTACAGTTCACAAATTCAATTGAAAGAAGCCAAAAGAAAGAGTTATCACTATAGAAAAAATGATATTTAACGGAAATTAATAGCTTAATTATCACAAAATATGTATTTTCTAAGGCAATTAGTACTCTCTATAAATTTCCCCAAAGTCTATAGCGACATTAAATCTAATGATAATCAATTAACATCGGTAAAGGCTCTAGAACTCTTCGTTAATGTGCATATTTCTTGTTCATAAAAATGTTTTTGTTATAGTGCATTGTGGACATCTTTTGATTTTTTTTTAAAATTGATCTCTTATTATGCCTAAATAGAAGAGAGGAAGAAATATGACAAATTAGTCAACTTGCGAAAAGAAGTGGACTAATTGTCTCTGTACTAATATTCTTGGTAGAGTGTAATGGAATACAAAATGTTTGTACCTAAGATAAAACAATAAAAATATTATACGAATTGTGACAACCAAGAGAGCAATCCTATTGGTTCTTTTAAGAAACTGCACGATTGGTTTCGTATAACTTATCACATATTTGTTGTTGTATGCTACCAAATATAGCACAACACAAAAGTAATATTTCTAAAGAGTATATGAAGAAACCTGTAGAAAGAAAAAAAATAAGAAGATCAATTTCCAATCATCCTTATAGGAATTTTTAACAAAGTTAAAAAACGTCACCAAAATAGCAAAAAGAAATTCTAATAGTTACATGAATCACTATGACTTACTGTAAAAGATTAAGCTTCATGAAATAGGAGGAAGAAAACTTTGAAGTATGAAACACACTTTATAAGAAGCTTAATTATTGTATTTGAATTTGATTCTCATATAACGGAAACAACCTACAAATAATAGTGATAGAAATATAAGTTTTGTTTACTAAAAAACCAATTGTAATGAATTCAACCATTCCAGCAGCATTATGAGTTGTGGATTGAGAAATGCAAGAGTAGTAATGTCGTATTGCAATTGAAATCAATTTTGTTTGTTATTCTTTCTTCTTTTGGTGCCTTGGAATTAAGTGTTGGATTTTTAAAGCTGTGAATGAAAAATTAATAGTTGTGATTTTTATTAAAAGTTGTGACTTTTGTGAAAAGTTGTGACTTTTATAAAGTGTGCTGACTTTTCTAAAGAGTTGTGACTTATATGAAAAGTTGTGACTTTTTCGTACTTATGAATTTTAAGAAGGGTTAAATAGGAAACCTGATCTGTGAAAGCGCCAAAAAGGTGGGTGGACTGTTGTAAATAGGCACAACATTTATGAAGAGTGAAAAGAGTGGTAAAACAATGAACGAGAGAAGTGGTTGTTTAAGGCTGAAGCGAAGTTCCAATTGTAGAGGGGAAGGGCCATATTGGAATTAAATAAATAAAAGATAATGCTTCTTTCTGGTGGCACCACGTCACCGGGTTGAGGGTTATCTTTTATATATATATATATATATATATTCTAGTAAATGGGCACACGTTTTGCGCGGTTAGAACATTCTTTAGAACATTCTTCTTTAAAATTTATTAGAATAGAATTTTTTGAAAATAAATAAATTAAAAGGGAATCCTAGTTTATGGTGGCGCCACGTAGGAAGGCCTAGGGTTCTCTTATATATATATATATATGATATAATAATGTTGAATGTAATGTTATAATTAATGTGTATTTACATTTTTGCCCATAAATATTATTACTTTATAAGGATATTTTCGTGATTCAACTTTAAACTTGGGTGCTTCTGTAACATCCCAGAATTATTTTTGAACTAAGACTCGAACCATCTGTCATTGTGAGTAGGATTTTACCAAGAAATTTAAAAATTCTTAAGTAATAAGGTCAGGTCACTCGATGTAGCACCTTGAGTTCTAAAAAGAACTAAATTGGAAATAGCAAAATCTGAAATTTTGCAAGTTATGCTAAAGTATGAGTTCTGGGTCGACTTCAAACAACGAGAACTCCTAGCTCAGAATGAGTTAGGTGTTCTACCAGATACCGTACGAAAGATCTTTGAATTATCTTTCCAACTCCACCGAGTTTTCTCAGTTTCGAGTTTGTATGAGGGAGAAATGTTCATTCAAAGTTGGGTTGTCTAGATAAGAAAAGTCAAAACCGGATTTTAGAGGGGTATTTTGGTCTTTTCCTTAACTAATCATATTAAATTCGGTTTTAGTAAGATTTTAAGGGTATAATCCTATTAGGTTCAGTTTGTTAATCCTAATTTACACCTAGGGTTTTAGTTGAGATTTCAGGAAGAGAAATGAAGAAGAGAAAAGAGGAGAAAAGAGGAGAAAAGAGAAAGGATCGAAGCGTTCGTCGAAATTCTTGAGAGTTGTTGTGGATTGTCGCCATGGGTTTGATCTCTAAGAGGAATGTAAGCTTCCATAGTGTTGGGATTGTTCAACCACATGTCAAACATGTTATTTTCAGCGTAATTTCACTCTCAAAAGTGGAAGGATTTAAGTTCTTGATAGGTGTTTTTGAAGTTCATTCTAAATCTTGTTTTGTTGGGGTTTTGATTATTTCTTGAGATGAAAGTTACTGTTTTGATTTTTGTTTTGAGTGGATTAGTGTGTACTTAGGTTGGGTAATTGAATCTAAGGAAAACTTGAGAAAATAAATCGATTAAATGCGATTTACGATCAGAAAATGAAAGGCGAAATTCGTCGAACTTGGCCTGGGGAGAGGCTGGGGCGGCGTGCCACATATGAGCCCAAGGGGCTGGGGCAGCTACCCTGCAGTGCACCCATATGCAGCCTATGAAGTTAGGGGCAGGTGCCTCGCGCCCTGAACGCACTAGGGTTGCCTTCCCCCACTCATTTTTCGTCGGTTGTCCCGTTTGAGTCCCTTTTAAGTGTACCTTCACTCCCTTTGATTCTAATCACTCTAAACTAGTTCTAAAAATCTAGAAATCATTCAAAACATGATCATAACCTTTAGTTCATAAATTCAAATTCAAGTTAGAGTAAAGAGTTAAGTTTTGAGAATTATTTCAAACATTCTAAGCGAGTCCCTTTTAGTCCTTTTGAGGAGTCTTCTACAACTTCTAGTAACTTATTTCAAGACTCGAGCAAGTGAGTATGAGAATGATGAGAATGTATTCATGAGTATACTTTTTCATCACGATATCCTTCATATCATGAACCATAACTCTTGAATTCATAATTCACATTCAGGATAGAGTTCAACTGTGAATCCTTTGAGATCCATCATTGATTTGAGTTAAGTTTTTGAGGTTGAAATTAAGAGAATGAGAAGAGTCGTATACATGAGTTCAATGTAGTTATGTAGACCTTCGAGTCGAGTCGTTCATGCCCGTAAATTTCCACACGGACTACATAAATTGAGTATCATTGAGAGGAGTAATATCTTCAAGTTCTAAGTCTTGAGTATTGAGTTTCTACTCCCCTTTGATATTATATTTCTAATCATGGGACTATTACATCTTACCCATGAAGTCCTTGGGTTGAGTTGTTCATGTCTATAGTTCCACATGAACCCTATAAGTCAAACATTCTTGAGATGAGAAATATCTTTGAGTCCTTGAGTTGGGTACTTCATGCTCATAATTCCACATGAACCCTCTAAGTTGAGCATTCTTGAAATGGGTAGTATCATTGAAGTTCTTGAGTTCCAAGTATTGAGTTCTATTTATGGTTATTGAAAACCTTGCATTGAGTCGTTCACGTCCATAATTCGGCATGAACCATATTTTAAGAAGTCTTTTACAAAATCTTAACTTTGTTTTAAGACTTAAGATTTGAGTTGAGTAAAGAGTAAGAGTAAAGTTCATTTTATTTTAAATGATATATGGGAAATAAGTATTCTCAAGAGTAAATATTTTCATATTTAAGATGAGAGGAAACTGCGATTTCCAAAAGAGTTTTGAGCAGTTTGAGTACGATCTCTTTTAAGAGAATGATCTTTGTGTGATTATCTCAAATCAAAGAAAAGTTATGTTTTTAAACATATGAACTGAGTATTTTGGGAGTAGTATTGATCTCCGATATGGGGACAAATTTGAGTTTAGATAACTCACGTCTCCATAAACCATGTAGCCATCATGGGTAGAAAGGATCATACTTTTTAAATGATTCCTTAGTGCTTTTTAGCATGGACTAGTGAATCCACTTAGTTAAGGCGTTCTATATGACGACAAAGTATAGGCTAGTTCTGGAAATGCGGGCAAGACGCTATATCATCAATTAGGCTCATAGTGGTAGTTGTCGATTATAGAAACTTCCACAGAGTTATACTGTATTTTTATATACACATTGAGTATCATTGTATTTTTCAATATATTGAGTTTATATATACAGTTTTACAGCTTTCCATATATGTTGCATCTTTTACTATTGCTTTATCATTGAGTATCATGAGTTGAGTATTTCAACTTGAGTATTCTTGAGTTGAATATCTTGACTTGATCTGTGTTTCGTTGTGTTGAGTACCTTATTATTGGGTTTCACTAAGTTGAGAACCTTATTGCTGAGTTGAGTATCTTATCCTTGAGTACTTCTGAGTTGAGTAGTTTTGAGTATTCCTTGAGTTGAGTTGAACCATGTTTCTTTGAGTTGAGTGAGTTGATAAGAGGTAAGTATGTTTCCTTTTTTTATCAAGTTCAAGCTTATATTTATGCTTTAGAATTCCCCTTATATGATCATACATTCCATGCACTGAGACATTTGGCCTGCATCCTTTCATGATCCAAATTCAGGTAATTGGGATCATCAACATGAGCTTCGTTGATACCACATGGAGTTCGAGTTAGCTATGGTGAGCCTCCTTTCTTCCGAAGGGCTCCACTTTTACTGTCAGTTATATTTGTTGTTAGGAGGTCGTGGGTCTTGTCCAGACTTCCATCTTTGTCATTAAGAGGCTTCATAGATAGAAAGTAAAGTTTGAGATATTTGTTTTATTTATCTTATAAATGCATTAAAGACTTGAGTTGCCTATTGTTGGCTAGTCGAATATTATATTTTTATTCAGAGTTATTTATTAGAGTTAAAGATTTGTAAGTTCATGAATTTTATTCAGTTTTTAAGCTTTTTATGCTTGAGTTAGTCTTCCTCTTCTATTTAACTAGGATGAGGGTTCGCTTGGGGACCATCAATAGTTCTCAAGTGCCGCCACGTCCAGGGTGTAGGCTCGAGTCATCACAAACTTGATGTAAGAGCACAAAGTTCAAGTGTCCTAGGGAGTCTATGAAGTTGTGTCAAGTAGGTCCTTATATATGGTTGTGAAGGCCCCACTTCTATAAATGAGGGACTACAAACATTTTAGAAAATTTTCCCTTCTTTCATACTCTTAATCGTGCAATAGAGCTATGTCATAGATAATTTCTTCTTACTGGTGTGTTTTTCAGATTCATTCATTCGACTACCCATCATACTAGAGGTGGTTGAACAGAAAATTCAGTCCTTAGTTGATGAGTTGTTCTTAGCAAAATCTTGAGAAAGTCATGAGACTCCAGAGCGGCTTGAGAGAAGCCCATGAGTGAGTTAAGTGTTCAGTTTCATAGGAATGCACTCATATTCATATGAATCGTGTATTTGAGCTAAAAGCGAGTTGTGCTCTTTTTCCTTAAGCCTTGTTTCAACTGAGACCCTTTTTAAGAAGTATGTTTAGATCTTGGGTAAGATTTTTACCTGAAAAGGTAGCATGAGTTACGTGATCATGAGCAGTAGTAGTGAAAGGGCCCAGAGTTAGAGGAAAGTATGCAGATATTTAGTAACCCTAGAAAAGGAGATAGTGTTTTGAAGAGCTATACTACTGTAGTCATGCACTTAGTAAGTTACTAATGAGGAGTTTTCCCTTATGGGTAGACTAAGAAGTGATGAATTGTGAAGATTCTATCATAGGAGGTATAGTGTTTTTTAGCTAGAAAAGAGTTTGCAATGAAGTGTCATTGTGTAGGTAATGACCTAGTGTAAGTGTTGAATAGAAGAGCAAAAGTATTCATAAAGTGATAGATCTAAGCTAGTCTTATGAATTTTTAAAGGAAACCCCCATGGTATTCATAGGATGATAGAGCTATTTGAAAGATAATGCGCAGTAAGTGAAAAAGTAGTACTTAAATTGTGATGTAGAATGTGATGGTAATTCGAGTATGGAGATTGAGAGGTAAGGATTGACTAATTGTCTTGAGGTCCTAGTGGACAAGTGTTTCTAAATTGCGCATAATAGTGGTGAGTTAGTATAGTAAGAGAGCTATCATATTGATATTTGGGTTTACTAATAAACGTTAAGCTTGAGTTTGAGATGAGTGTCATGATCCAAAGAATGGAAACATGAGGGTGATGATGATTTTATTCTTGAGATTTGATCTGGTAGACTTGACATAGAGTAGGTGAGGAATTAAGGTGTTATCTGGAATAGATATGGGTGGTACAAGTGAGAGACCCTAACCTTTAGATAAGGCAGTGAAGTGTGGCTAAGTCACAAGAGTAACAAGAAGCATTACCAGGTGTACTAATTGGGTGCGCAATCAAAAAAGGATAAAGAAAAACACCTTATAAAGAGGTCTTAGTACCTGCATATGAAGAGTTTGGTAGTGATGAGATAAGCTTCTCTCGAGTGTTAGAGTAAAAGAGGATGTAGACCCGTTTAGAGAATATGGAATAGGTCGATAACTTTCAAGTGTCACCTTTAGACCTAAGGGGAAGATGACGAAATGAGAAATCAAGTCAAGTGTTTGAGAGTGAGATAGTAATGAGTTCCAAATAGTAAGGGAGATATCCTTACGGATGTCCTTTAAGTAATGGAGTGATGTTAGAAACAAGAGGTTGATGCTCTTATTGTGATACTGATGGTGTGATAATTCCATCTAAGGTTGTAAATAAGTAGGATGAGGTTTTACTATGAGAAATAGTTAAATGAGAGCCCTTAGTTGGTTTCGAAGGATTTAGTTAGTAAGAGTCCATGGAGTTGTTAGGGTACTAAGCTTGAATGTGGTGTTGTTAACCATTAGGGGGTTCTTGATATGAGCCCAATGTGGTGGTAAAGAGTAATGGTATTGGGATGAGGTTTCCTAAAGAGAGGTGTAGAACCCAAACCTAATGTCACACCCCGAGCCTACACCCTGGACGTGGCCGGCACTCGAAGACCATTGCTGGCCCCCAAGTGAACCCTGGGCCTGGCTTTCTTAACTCATGAATAACTGAACAGAATATAATGCAATAGGACACATGCAATATATAAAGCTTGTAAAACTATTTAAAACATGACGTCAAAATCAGATTTATAATATCATAAAAATATCATGATTCCTCTCAAAGTCTACTTGTGCAATGCATGAATGAAGTCCCATACCCCCATCCATACTAAGCAGAACTCCTCGAGGAACCATGCAATTTCTACTATGGGAGTTTCTCCAACCGATAACCACCACTATGAAACTGAGTGGTGATACAACATTTTACCTCACGTTGCCCAAGGACCATCCTATACCTTGCCATGATATAGTACCTTACTTAACCTTAACTTAGTGGATCCACTAGCTTAACTTTCTTGATCATCTAAAAAGTAGGACCCGTTAAATCCAATGTTTGGCTACATGGTTCTTATGGAGAGTGGAGTTAATATGAACTCGTGTCCCCAATTCGGTGCTCAAGACTACTCCCAAAAATACTTTAGCTCATAAGTATTTTAAACACATCTTTCTTTAGTTTGAGAAAATTGCTCAAAGCTACCCTCTTAAAAGAGGTAATTGCTCTTGAAAACTCTTTCTAAAAAGAACATATCAAAACCATATTTTTTTAATATGATGATTGATGACTCGGGAAGCCATACTACATAAACATTGATGGTATATCTAGAGACCATACTATTTAAGCATTGATGACATACTCGATTGTCATACTAATCATGTTTTAGAAACTCTTTCGCAAAACTCATCTTTTTCTTAAAAGAGATGGTACTCAAACTGCTCAAAACTCTTTTGGAAATCTCAGTTTCCTCTCATCTTAAATGTGAAAACATTTATAAACTTCTTTGGGAATACTTAGTTCCCTAATAACTTTTGAGAAAATGAACTCAACTTAATACTCTTGGCTTAACTTGGAACTCTATACTCTTTACTTGAAACTTGAAACTCTACACTCCTTACTTGAAACTTGAAACTCTATACTTTGCTTGAAACTTGAAACTTGAGCCTTAACAAATGAAGTTAAAACATTCAATGAAGACTCTTGAAAACCTTGAAGACTTGCTTTGCTTTGACTTACTCTTAACTTCTAAGCTTGACTCTAACTTCACTTGACTTTGATCCTAATTTTCCTTGAATTGGATTATGGATTCAAGGTATATGATCACATGTTTATGGATGAGTTCTTGACGTTTAGATGTACCTTGGAGTTTTGGAAACAACTATGAAACATAGGTACAATACCAAGGAACATGCATGAAAAAGTGGGGAATGAATGGGAAAGGTTGGCGTCCTTGGCGCTCTGAGAGGTGCGGGGCGCCAGCCCTACAACTTCAGAAGGGGCCTGCTGGCGCACTGCAAGGCGCGGCTCCCCAAGGGGAGAAGTTCAGAACACTTCTTGGGGAGCTCTGCAAGGCGCGACGCGCCACCCCTTTTTCCCGAAAACTCGTCTCTTCTTCTTCTTTTCTCCAACTCTAAACCTTCTAAACCTCAAAGGTTCCAACACCAAACACTTAGAATCATACAACCCCTCAACATACAATAGATTCAACTCGTAAACACAACCGGAAACATGCACCAAATCAACAAGAACTTCAACACAACACAACTACAACAAACATCACCACAAGACTTCAACAAACACAACTAAATCTTTTCTCGAAATTAAAATGAGTTTGGCGTGTGGGGGAAACTCAACCCAACACTATGATCTCACATACCTAGTAGGGATCACCCCCGACGATATCCACGACTATCTTTGACGAAACCTTGCTTGATCTTCTCTTTCTCCTCTTCTTCTCCTCTTCTCTCTCAAAGCCCTAACCCTCACTCTCACTCTTTTAAATGGGAAAAACTGATCAAAAATCAGCTTGGACCCTTAATATAACCAAAAGAATTGGTGAGGGAAAAGACCAAAATACCCTTAAAATTTTCCGGACGGACTTCCCTGCCAACTGCCCAACTTCCAAAGGGTATAACTCACTCATACGAACTCGGAATCGAGCAAACTCGACGGCGTTGGAAAGATCATTCCACGATCTCGCAAAAATAACTGAAACTACACCTAAATCATCCTGAGCTAGGAGTTATGACTGTTCAAAGTTGGCCAAAAACTCACTTTATCCATACTTAGCTAAATTTCCAGATTTATGAATTCTTTCCAATTTCAAACATCTTCCTAGTTATTTCAAATTGCCGGATGTTTCACCTAAGGATTTGGGTTAAGTTTTAATATAGTAAGAGCATACAATTAGACTCAGACCTTAGTAAGAGTAACCCCATTCCATACCCAGTCCAGCCGTCATTCAAGGATGAATGATCCCCAGGGGGAAATAATGTAACACCCCAGAAAAATTTCGAACTAAGACTCGAACCATCCTTCGTTGTAAGTAGGATTTTATCAAGGAATTTAAAATAATTTAAGTATTAAGGTCAGATCACTAGAAGTAGCACCTAGAGTTCCAAGAAGAACTAAATTGGAAATAGCAAAATCTGAAATTTTGCAAGTTATGCTTAAGTATGAGTTTTGGTCAACTTCAAACGACCATACCTCCTATTTCAGGATGATTTAGGTGTCCTGCCAGATACCGTAGAAAACATCTTTGAATTGTCTTTCCAACGCCACCGAGTTTCCTCAGTTTCGAGTTTGTATGAGTGAGATATGTCCATTCGAAGTTGGGTTGTCTAGATAAGGAAAGTTAAAACAGGAATTTAGAGGGGTATTTTGGTATTTTCCTTACCCAATCAGATTTAATTTGTTTTAGTAATATTTAAGGGTCTAATCCTATTAGGTTCAGTTGTATAATCCTTGTTTACGCCTGGGGTTTTAGTTGAGATTTCAAGGAGAGAAAAGAGAAGAAGAGAAAAAGGATCGAAGCGTTCGTCAAAATTCTTGAGAGTTGTTGCGGATTGTCACCATGGGTTTGATCCCTAATAGGTATGTAATCTTCTATAGTGTTGCATTTGTTCACCCACATGCCAAACATGTTATTTTCAGCGTATTTTAACTTTTAAAAGTTGAAGGATTTAAGTTCTTGGTAGGTGTTGTTGAAGTTCATTCTAAAAATTGTTTTGTTGGAGTTTTGATGATTTTTTTAGATGAAAGTGATTGTTTTGAGTGGATTAGTGTGTAAATAGGTTGGGTAATTGAATCTAAGGAAAACATGAAAAAAGAAATCAATTAAAAGCGATTTAAGATCAGAAAATGAGAGGTGAAATTCGTCGAACTTGGCCTGGGGAGAGGCTGGGGTAGCTCCCCTGCAGTGCACCCATATGCAGCCTCTGAAGTTAGGGTCTGGCACCTCACACCCTTCATGCGCCATGGTCGCCTTCCCCCACTACTTTTCCGTCGATTGTTTCGTTTGAGTCCCTTTAAGTGTACCTTCACTCCCTTTGATTCTAATCACTGTAAACTAGTTCTAAACATCTAGATATCATTCATAACATGATCATAACCTTGAATTCATAAATTCAAATTCAAGTTAGAGTAAAGAGTTAAGTTTTGAGAATTATTTCGAACATTCTAAGCGAGTCCCTTTTAGTCCTTTTGAGGAGTCTTCTACAACTTGTAGTAACTTATTTCAAGACTCGAGGAAGTGAGTATGAGAATGATGAGAATGTTTTCATGAGTATACTTTGTCATCACGATATCCTTCATATCATGAACCATAACTCTTGAATTCATAATTCACATTCAGGATAGAGTTCAATTGTAAATCCTTTGAGATCCATCATCGATTTGAGTTAAGTTTTTGAGGAAGTAAGTAAGAGAATGAGAAGAGTCGTATACATGAGTTCCATGTAGTTATGTAGACCTTCGAGTCGAGTCGTTCATGCCCATAAATTGAGTATCATTGAGAGGAGTAATATCTTCAAGTTCTAAGTCTTTAGTATTGAGTTCCTAATCCCCTTTGAGATTATATTT
>JAJOOS010000349.1:0-49694 GCA_029582725.1 Solanum chiquidenum
TTGTACCAAAACTCTACTAACGACAAGTCTAAGAACAAGGGGTACAGTACCTTAAACAAAGTCTGAGTCCAAAAAGAGTGGACTTAAACAAGAAAGATCCATGGCAGCCTGAAAGAACTGGCTCACCCTTGAATCCGGTCTCGCTCAATAGTCACTTAGCTGAGGTCTATCAATAGCCACCTGAAGATGCCCTCTATTCAATAAAGAAAGAGCAAGTGTAGTATCAGTACACAACCACAGTGTACTCCAACGATACGGAAGCATGTTTAAATGACAATAAAAATATGAAGTTCCCATAAAATCCAACGGTTTAAAAAAACTAGCCAAACTAATGCGGAAATTCAACCCCTAGAACCTGAAAGTCATTGTACCAAAACTCTACTAACGACAAGTCTAAGAACAAGGGGTACAGTACCTTAAACAAAGTCTGAGTCCAAAAAGAGTGGACTTAAACAAGAAAGATCCATGGCAGCCTGAAAGAACTGGCTCACCCTTGAATCCGGTCTCGCTCAATAGTCACTTAGCTGAGGTCTATCAATAGCCACCTGAAGATGCCCTCTATTCAATAAAGAAAGAGCAAGTGCAGTATCAGTACACAACCAAAGTGTACTGGTAGGATCACGTAACTATCCCAATAAGTGAAACACATGCAAGTAACCACAACATTATAAAACAACCATATACTGAACATATACAATATTAGTCATCTCTTACCAATAACGCACATTTTCACAAGTCTAAAGAGATACAATTATCCTTTTAGAGCAACATACAGTGTTCCAATATCAATCATCATTAGATATTAACGTAATCATCACAAGTAGATACACAACACAATTCAATGGTCCCCTCATGGAAACCAAACCCAAACAGTTACCATACCGTTTCGTGGTACCCGATCCAAGTTAGTGTGCCGGAACGTGGCAGCTGATCCCATGTTAGTTATACCGGAACGTGGAAACCGATCCAATAGTTTTGCCGGAACGTGGCAACCGATCCCATGTTTATGCCGGAACGTGGCAACCGATCCCATGTTTATGCCAGAACGTGGAAACCGATCCACTCAACAAACCACAATCACAATCACAATGTGTATTCTCACAATCATACAATAAGAGGTGATTCATGGCATACAATTATTCAATTATCCTCATTTCCGATTAGGGTGATCGATAATGCAACATTAGCATACATACATGCATTATAATGAAGCAATTACAAACATATATCACACCAACATGAAATCAGAACTATCACCGACCTCAAAACAAGCTTGAAACCCTAAGAAACTTGATACTTCCCTTTCCAGATTCGTTCTGTTTGTTCTTAGTCTACAAACAATCAATATAATACGGAAATCAATAAATAATCACTAATTACCCAAATTACTAACAATTCTATGAACCCTAGATCAAACCCATGATCCCAATTATCCAATTTAGGGTTGTTTCCACCATAGAATCTATAACAAAACCCTTCCCCATCAATATTTACCCATTCTATTACGTTCTACGAATCGAAAAATGGATTTGGGGAGTGAAAAGGTTACCTTTAGCCTCAAGAATGGTGAAAAATGAGTAGGAGTCGCCTGGGTTCGTTCTTTAGCGATAAAAGTCAAAAAGTGCATAATAAGGTCTTTTAGGAGTATATTAACGAGCTTAAGTCGCATCGAGCCCGCCACAGCGGCCCACACCCCGCTGCAATGTCCCCGCCAGAGCGACAAAAATCCCCGCCAAGGCGGCTTGCACGAACTAGTGAGCTCTTTAAAGAATTCCAAAATCCCCATTTCACAACACACCATCATCCCATGACACTCAGAAAATACCTATTCACGCTAAGATCAATTTCGGGAGTTCTACTCACCCAAATTCAATTTTGAAAAGTCGTACGGATCCTTAACGTCTTAATTATCCACTCATGTAATCAAATTAATTAATCGATCTCTCATTTGTTACCAGATTTCCCTAGACCTCATTGACTCCGATTTCGTCCAAATCTGAACTAGGCTAGGAAATCTCAAGTTACTACGAAAATTTTTTCTAGCCCCAATTCTTTCCCCATTGACTTTTGCCTAACGATGGAATCATTTCCTTACAATAGATACCAATTTACTCATCACTTGTCCCCGAGTGATCAACTAGGAAAGACTGGCTAAAGTAAGGGTAGAGTAGTATCTGAATCATCAAATTACTAGGGATACTTGTCTCACATGCCCTTTTTACCGAATTTCATTACCACCTAAGGGTTTCATATCTCCAACCTCAAACCAACCAATTGAATACCTACGCATCCTCCCTTACAATGCCTCAATGAAGTCATCTCAGTTCTCGAGTGATAAATATTGATGTATGTAAACTTAACTAATCAACAAAACGATTCCCAACAACCACCAAAGTTGATCATATACACGTCTGCCACATGTTATCAAGGATCTTGACACAAACATCCGGACGAATCCTTTAGCACTTAAGCATGATAAAATTCCAAGTCAATACTCACTACAAATAGAAGTGAACCTGAATCAACCAACACACACTCATAATACCCAAACAATCATAGTTCTTAACAATTTATCAATCCCACAACATAAATTCCCATGAGCTTAAGTTATAACAAGTTTGATCTTTAGAAATCAGATACTCATCGAGGGATATGTCCAAGCATATAAGCCCTCCAACAATACTATCGAAATGCTAGACTTAGTAATTGTATGTTACGTCTTAAGAACAGTAGAATTGGATGCAATGATCCCCACATTCAACCACACATAATTGATATATGACCTCGATGACAAGATAAAATATTAAGATTGTTGGACAACCACAAATACGCATGGTAGCTCTTCTATAAGTTCTCTTAAGCAAAGTGGTACATGTAGAACCACTAAAATACTTTAACAACTCCAAGACAACACCAATTATGCCATTCGAAATAACCAAATCTTCCCAATCTTCCCACTTAACCAAGAGAACATCGTAGGATTTGGTACCCCTGATCCACCACTAGGGATCCACCCACAAAAGTGAAAACAAACTAGAGCATAGCTAGTGAATCATTTCCACAACACTAACAACCATCATAAACACTCCGACCTTTTACCTTATTATAAACCAACACTTTTAAAAATGAAACATTTCTTAGGTACTTACCAATCAATAGTAGTAAACTTACGACTCACCCCAGGTGTAAGTCCTTTCAAATGCTCAATACCAGATACAATTGATCATTTTTCACCTTGCCATTTCATACCTTGATAAAATACATCACCACCAATGTAGACTTACAATGAAAAATTTGAATTGTAATTTCCACCGTATAACACAATCCCTTTTTCTATCAACATTAGCTTGTACCTTGAAGATTTTTATGAAATCATGGATCTCCGCTTATCATCGATCGTATCTCCATCGACCTTACAATATCTTTAGCCAACAATTCAATTGTACTCATTACTAAACTCAAAAACAAAAACAAAGCACTTATCATCACGCTCAAGCTTATGTCTGCACAATCCTTTATCAAATCCTTTTTCAATAGTTTTTAACTCATCTGATGGACCCATGAAACTATTACCATAGCCACAGCAAAATAATGAAATCACGCGTCTCTGAATCCAATTATCTACCCCTCTTAGGATACCTCTTTAGCCTTAAGAATCCAATAAAATATTCTTGGTCTCGCCTCTCTCTAAAGTTTGTACTACATTCTACTATGTTTTCCTTCATTATAACTCTATCTCTTTAACATTCTATTCGAGTGGTGTACTACCATCTCTTATAACTTTCCATACAACCACAACCTTAGGTACTCGCAAGTCGTAATTACTATATAAACTTCGCTTGACCAACAATCTTATTATATAGTTGCATCCCATCACATCCCATCACAATCCATCACGACTCTTATTACCATTATGCTCAGTCAGCCTTGACTATCCCTATGAAGCCAACCTTTCATCAACACGACAACTCAAACTCAGGTATACTCATCGAATTCAAAGGACTAATCCCATTTTTATATGCATTTTCTTACTAAAATACTTCAATTTCCTTCACCCAAGTATACTCATTGGGACATTCCGTATCCATAAACTTGTCATTCCAGTATCAATCCACTCCTTTATGGCATAAGATAAAATCACCAGTCCCTATACTACCCTCATTCTTCTTAACAAACAAGACAGGAGCACCCCACGGGGAAGCACTAGGATGGATGAACCTTTATCAAGAAGCCCTTGAATTTGAGCTTTAAGCTCTCTCAATTTTGATACCATAGGAATAGACTCAATAGAGGGGGATTCGACCTCAACATCTCGATTATGAGCCAATTATGCCAAACAATCCTGCCCCACCCGTTTCCTAGCCCAAATGGAAGATATGATCTTAGCTAGCTTAGGCTTGTTCACCCCTTCCCACTCTAATCTTTCCCTACCGGGGATCTCTAGAGTTATCAACTTAGTATTACAATTAAGCCCGGTATAATAAAGGGGCAACCAAGTCATGCCTAAGATTATATCAAGTCAGTCATATCCAGCATAACCAAATCAACCCAAATCTGAAAATCCATAACCACAACAGGACAACAGGTTACACATGGATGACTATGACTGACTCTTCAACTGTGGTAGAAACATGGATGAGGGCATCAAGTATATCACAAACCACATCAAATCCCAGGGAAATTGAACTAACACATACGAATAAGTAGAAACCGGATCAAACAAAACAATAGCCATCCAGGCACATTCAAGAGTAGCTCTTATGACCATTGCATCACACCTTTAAACTCGGTCTTACCCGAAAAAACATAAAAATGAACCCTGTCCTCTTGACGGGCAACCTCCTTGTCTGGCTACACTACTCCTCTATCTGTATTATTATTTCCCCGGCCTCCACGGCCTTGCCGATTTCCTCCTCATAAGCCCAGGTTCTCCACAATTTTAACACACTTTATAACTTATATTCGATTGTTGAACACTGAATTAGATCGCGAGTTCGGGTACAATTCAAGTTCTAAAATTGTGACTAGGGAAAATAGGGGAGACAAGGCTGAGATTCTGTCTCGTCCTATCCCGCTCTGGCGGAAGAAATCTCGCATTGGCGGCCTCGCCTTGGCGGGAAAAGTCCCGCCCCAGCGGCCAAAATGGAAACAGAACCCCTGCCAATAATTTTTCTAGGTTCTTTTCTTTTCTAAATTCCATAAAGGTTCCAAGCTTTACTTAGCAATTTAGAATAATCCTCATAACTAGGATGATCATTCTCTACCCCCAGTCAATCCCACGATACACGAACCAATACATTCTTATTAATTCAGCACCACAACCCACACATCCCCAGGATACACCCAGACACTCACACGATCCTTAGTCAAGATCTTCCTTTCACAATGAGTTTCACGATACTCAAGTATTTACAACTTGAATAACTTCAACGACCAGGCCAACATATTGTATATATCAAAGTTCAGACACACATTTATTGTGCACATAATCACCTCATCACATTCAAGAAATTACTACTTCACATTCGCTGTTAATTCAGACAACTAGACGCACACATTCAAAGTTTCCAAGATATAATTCACAGATAAATCCAAATTCTTAATTAATTATTTCGCTCCATGGATGACCATTCCTGATCATCCATGCATTCACACCACCCCTAGGGTCAGATACCAATTGGATCCTTCTTAGTTTCCAATTACTTTGCTTGTGGCCCCTCAATCATGACCACGAGGTCTAGTTCACCTTGTTGAGATACCAATTGGAATCGGAGATACCAATTGGACTCAACTCATACCACAAGCGACAATAGTAGCTAGCGAGCCTCACAAAACTGCTAATTTCAATCATAGAACTTGGTCAAACCTAATTCTTAACCGCCTCAAACTTTGACTAATGGTAACCAAACCTTAAATCAATCTTAGAGAAAATTGATGCACCTTCCAATTTGGTCAAAAAGGTCATCTATCCGAGACAATGGATATTTGTTCTGAATGGTGACCCTATTCAACTGTCGGTAGTCTATACACATCCTCTCTTTCTAGTGATGGTGTTACCATTGTTGTTGCTCTAGCTCGGACCACAGAGCGAAGGAGGAAAGATACCAATTTGTATCACCCACATACCAATTGGATTCAAGTCATAGCACGAAGGAGTAGAAAGAAGTGAGATTTTCCTAAAGTCCTATAGCCTCTCGAAGAAAATTACGGACGTCATCGTACCATTCCGCAAGACTTTACTAGACTCATTTTGGTACAATGAGATCAATGAACCTAGGGTTATGATACCAGCTCTGTCACGACCCAAACCGTCGTGATTGGCACCCACACTAACCCTCCGGTGGGAGAACCATTACTACAACCCAAACTAACAAATGTTATGAAAACTAAGGCATAAATATACGGAAGCAGGTTTAAATGACAATAAAAATACGGAGTTCCCATAAACACCAAAGGTTTAAACAAACTAGCCAAAGTAATGCGGAAATTCAACCCCTAGAACCTGAAAGACATTGTACCAAAACTCTACTAACGACAAGTCTAAGAACAAGGGGTACAACCCCAAAACTAAACAACACCTTAAACAAAGTTTGAGTCCGAAAAGAGTTGACTTAAACAAGAAAGATCCATTGTAGCATGAAAGAACTGGCTCACCCTTGAATCCGGTAACGCTCAATAGTCACTTAGCTGAGGTCTATCAATAGCCACCTGAAGATGCCATGTACTCAATAAAGAAAGAGCAAGTGCAGTATCAGTACACAACCACAGTGTACTGGTAGGATCACGAGGCTATCCCAATAAGTCAAATACATGCAAGTAACCACAATATTATAAAACAACCATATACCGAACATATACAATATTAGTCATCTCTTACCAATAACGCATAATTTCACAAGTCTCAAGAGATACAATTATCCTTTTTAGAGTAACGTACAGTCTGCCAATATCAATCATCATTAGATATGAACGTAATCATCACAAGTAGATACACAACACAATTCAATGGTCCTCTCATGGAACCCAAACCCAAACAGCTAGCATACCGGTTCATGGTACCTGATCCAAGTTAGTGTGCCAGAATGTGGAAGCCGATCCCATTTTAGTTATACCAGAACGTGGCAACCGATCCAATAGTATTACTGGAACATGGCAACCGATCCCATGTTTATGCCGGAACATGGCAACCGATCCCATGTTTATGCCGAAACATGGCAACCGATCCATTCAACAAACTACATTCACAATCACAGTGTATATTATCACAATCATACAAAAAGAGTTGATTCATGGCATACAATTATTCAATTATCTTCATTTACGATTAGGGTGATCAATAATGCCACATTCACATACATATATGCACTATAATAAAGCAATTACAAACGTATATCACACCAACATGAAATCACAACCATCACCTACCTCGAAACAAGCTTGAAAGCCTAAGAAACTTGATCCTTCCCTACGCGGATTCGTTCCGCTTGTTCTTGGTCTACTAACAATCAATAGAATACGAGAATTACTAAACAATCACTAATTGCACGAATGACTAACAATTCTATGAACCCTAGATCAACTCATGATCCCAATTATCCAATTTAGGGTTGTTTCCACAATAGAACCTATAACAAAACCCTTCCCCAACAATATTAACCCATTTTATTACGTTCTACAGATCAAAAAATGGATTCGGGGAGTGAAGAGCTTACCTTTAGCCTCAAGAATGGTGAAAAATGAGTAGGAGCCGCCTAAGGTTCGTTCTTTTACTCTAATAACCGAAAAGTGAATAATAAGGTCATTTAGGGGTTTATTAATGAGCTTAAGTCGCGTCGAGCCCACCACAGCAGCCCTCACCCCGCTGGAGCGATCCCTCCAGAGTGACAAAAATCCCCGCTAAGGCGGCTTGCACGAACCAGTGAGCTCTTTAAAGAATTCCAAAATCCCCATTTCACAACACACCATCATCCCATGACACTCAGAAAATACCCATTCACGCTAAGATCAGTTTCGGGAGTTCTACTTACCCAAATTCAATTTCATAAAGTTGTACGGGATCTTTAACGTCTTAACTATCTACTCATGTAATCAAATTAATTAATAGATCTCTTATTTGTTACCAGATTTTCCTAGACCTCATTGACTCTGATTTCGTCCAAATCTGGACTAGGCTAGAAAATCTCAAGTTAATACGAAAAAGTTTTCTAGCACCAATTCTTTCTCCATTGACTTTTTCATAATGATGGAATCAGGTTGTTTCAAAGAAAAATAACTCTAACTGGAATTTATATTAAACAAATAAAAAAAATTATAATTGATATTAAATTGAATATTTAAGAGCTATATTGTCTTTTTGAAAATATATTAATTAATAAATATATGTTCTTACAAAATACTTAAGCCTTCTCAAACATTGTCCTAAGGATGTTGATTGTATAACCACGTGCAAGTCTTCCTCATACATCTCTAATCACCACACCCAATTTATGTGGACTCTTACATGATCATATGACTTGTTTAAACTTATTTAATTAGATAAATTTCAAAAATATAATTTATTATTAATTAATTTATCTTTTTAAATTCTACTAGTTTTGGTTTGTATGTAAGTGTCATATTCTAGTAGGTACAGTATCAATAATGCTTTAACATAGATATAAACCCGAATATACTATATTAATGTCAGAATGTAAATCTTATTGGTCATACATACACCACACACATAGAGATTCATCGATTGTATAAGGGGTCTATATATTTTGACAACTAGTAATATTTGATTATTTTTTTGTATAAAAGGAAGGCAATCCCTCATAAGAAACTCAAACCCTCATAAACAACTCAAACACCTCTATTTTTACAATGTCTCAATCATCTCAAACATCCAATGCAAAAAAGTCTTACAATTGTCATTGTGATAATCCAGCTACGTTGAGGACGTCACACACCGATACAAAGCCAGGTCAATAATTCTTTAATTGTGCAGTTGGCATATGCACTTTTTTAAGTGGATTGAAAATGAATCATCAACGAGTAGCCCATAGAATTTCAAGGCGTTGCCAAATTTGAAATATTAAAAAAGCTACGGAAATCTGAAGAAAATAATGATCTGCTAATGACTTTCTTAAAAGAAGCTGAAGAGCAGAGGAATCACTTGAAAGTGTTGCTAAAAGATGTTGAAAGAGATAGAGATCAACTAAACGAAAGGTTGATTTTGGCAGAAGAAAAAGAAAAACGCCTAAAAACTATATTGTGTGGTTTATTTTTGGTGTTTGATTTTTGGAAATGTGTAACAGGAATGTAGTGTTGAATAAATAAAGCATTTATCTCTATTTATTGCACTCTTATATCTTTTTATTTTGATCGATAATGTTAGAGATCAACAGTGATAGCAATCTATAGTATTAGACATACAACTTTATTGTTGATAATTGACTACTAAATAGATCAACAATGATGACAAAAATCTATTTAAACATAGATTAATAAGAAATCTAAAAACCTTTCATAATAAAACATGTTAAACTATCAGATGTATATTTTTCTCGTCAAAAACAACAAAACAACAAACCACTTTAACAATTTTCTTAAAAGCCAACTATTTCAAAAACTAATTGTCTTAATAAACCAACTATCTCAAAAACCAATTGTCTTCAAAATTAGGGAAACCCCAACTATCACAAAAACCAATTGTCTTCAAAAACCAACTATTTTGAAAATTGTCTTAAAACACCAATAACCACAAATGCCTTACTCATCACCACCAACCTCACCATTAAGCTCCATCACAATACCCATCACGTCTACTTCTTTTTCCACTTCTGCTACATCAGTGGCCAAGCCTTCTTCTTCCAACTTTTTCTCTTCTTCATTCTCTGTTATCTTCTCTTCTTGTTGTTCTTTCTCTTCTTCTCCACTTGCTTCATATTTTTCATTCTTCTTCTCTTCCAGTTTCTCCTCTTCACTTTCTTCTTTTTTATTTTCTTCTAGCTTCACCTCTTCTTTTTCTTCATCGTTCTCTTCCAGCTTCTCCTCTTCTTTTTCTGTCATTTTCTCCTCATCTTGTTCTTTTTCTTCTTCTTTCATCTCCTCTTCATTCATCTTTTCTACAACTTCATCCACTTATTCAGCAAATTACTCATCAACTTCAGCAAGATCATCATCGACTATAGCTAATGGAAGGATCTCATCATCAATTGTTGGTGCTGAAAAGTTATCATCATCTACTGCAAGATTAGTGGCTAAGCATTAATACAAATAAATTATTTTACACAAATAATATATAAATTTATCTACCTTTGTTTTTCTTGTTCTTTTTTTTCTTCTCAATTTCTCCTCTTGTACATAAGCAACAATTTCCACCATTGATTGCTCGAGGGATGCAACACGCTGACACATATTTTCATCTTTAGAAGTACTTGGTATAGAATTCTCACAAGCTTGATTAGGATTGTGATCACTTAAATACTCATCCTCCACATTTTCTACTGCTAAAGTAAGGACAGTCACACCTTTCAAATTTTCCTTTAAGGCATCGAGGATTGTATCCTTCACTTCGTCCACATATGGCTTTAATGTTGTCAAATAATTCTTTTTTTCTCATGGATAGTAGGTGTGAAGTATGGGTGCACAACCTACGAAAAAACAACATATACAAATATTACATGAAATTCACCAATTTATAAATATTGCTAAATAATAATAAATAAACTTTGTACCTTTGTACTTTTTACTTCGTACTTAAATGGATCACCTTCGATAATATTATCGTTTTTTACTGTGTGCCATCTTAGTAAACGGAGAATGGGCAAAGGAAAATCCAAGGACTTGTTGGCATACTTTTCAAGATGAGGAAAAGCCTCATATATCCAAACCTAAAATTAATAGAAGAACAAATAAATAAACAGAGGCTATAAAATACTTAAAAAATATATAAGAATTTATTATATATAAACTACATAATTTATAAGAAGCACCTGAAATACCAAGGGAAAGCCATACATAGCATACGATGCATTTCCTCTTTCATTATACACTTCACTCTGCTTCTTCAAATTGATTTTATTCTTCAGATAAGTCAATCTTAAATTAAAACTCTCTTTCCCCCATGGATAAATATTGAAGAAACATAAATCATTCACCATCTTAATGTGGCTTGAATCCATAATTTTAGATCGATCATGGGCAAGAAGCATCGTGTGGACGAACAAAACCAACGAGCACTTCAACTTCTGTTCTTTATTCAACTTGGAACCCTTGATCAAATACATCAACTTTGTAGCAGCAGTGTTTTTATTCTTAGTCACCTTGTAGTAAAATTTCTCTCCCTTTTCAAGAACTTTTTTCAATTTTGCATCATGGGGGTATGCTGAGCAATTCATTCCCATAATCAATACAAATTCTCTTAAGCCAAAACAAGAAGGCTTATCATTCACACAGAACCAAATTTCATGTAATTTTTTTGTCACTTTTCACACGTCGCAACAACATATAATGGACCATCTGTCCATTGAACTTGAAATGTTCTGGAATATGCCTCAAGTATCCAAAAAAAGTACCTTTAAAATATTCATAAATTTTTTCTTAAACTAGAATATTTATTAAAATCACAATAAATAGCCATCCTTGTTCTAACATAAATTTTTTCTGGAAACGATCCTATTTCATCTATCCATATCTTTAAATCATACGACTTACCAAAAATGTCTCTTGCGCAAATTGGCAAAGACAGGGGATTTTCATTCTCATCACCAGTTTGGGTATCTCTACTACTCTCATCTTCACTGTCACTTTTATAATTACTAGATTCAACATCATCACTAGACTGGGCAGTACTGTCCTGGTAGTTGTCAATGTCGGCCATTGTATCAGAATCAGAGTTTGACTCATGTTCTTCCACAATAATTTTTTTCTTTTTTTAAGCTTTGGAAACTTCTTCAGCCTTTCTTTTCTTATTTTTAGAAGCATTAGGACCAGATCCTTTAATGATGTCGCCTCTAGTTTTAGCCATAATGTACTATATACTATCAAAATATCGACCACTAGTCTATTAGCACAATCAAAGCTTACATGAGAACTTACATTAAAAACACATGCAAAAGAAGTAGCAGTTCAAACAACATAAACACCATTAAAATCGATCAAAATACAGTAAAAGTTTTCAAATCGCTAACATAAAACTTTCAAAAAAATTCTATGCATTATCTAAACCAAAACGTCATTAACGATGCCGAATCAAAAACATAAACTAAAAAGGGTCAGATTTTCAAAAGTTTAAGAAAAAATCTAAACACCGCAACTAAAAAATAAATCAAATAGGACTAAAAGTTACTGGAAATACGATTAAACTTACCTGAGAGGAAGAAGATTGAACAAGATTCAATTGAACTTGTGGAAGAAGGTTGAACAAAAGAGACCCGATTCACTTCGATTGAAATCTTCAGGAAATGATTATGGGATCTTACGTTTGTTTATGGTTTCAAGAGTGGAAGATGGAAAGGTTGGTTCTTGGAGAAAGGTGTTTTATGAAAGTTTACGAAATCGATAAAGTTGGTTCTTGGAGAAAGGTGTTTTATGAAAGTTTACGAAATCGATAAAGTTGGTACATGGAAGATCAAAAGCCACATTGTAGGACAAACTTCTGAGGTTTCATCGGAAAAGGATTTTCTGATAACCTAATTTATTTATTTATTTTATATTGGGATTGTACTTTAATTTTGGAGGGATTAAATTTATTTAATATTTGAAGTGTTGGGAAGAAAATGATTTTTTAAAACTTATATTTTACCTCCCATGTTTTTAAAGTGATAAAAAAGTCCCTGACCCCATAAGCCAACCCCACTTTTTCACTTTTTCTTAAAGTAACCCTACAAAATAAATCAAAAAAAATAGACTGTTTATGGACTAAATTAAGTTTGTTGGTGGGCACAACATCAAATCTTCTCCAGTTACCCATTAGGTGCAGTAAACACAAATTAGGAAAGGGTAAATTAATGAAGCAGACAGAAAAGTCAAAGTTGTGTGGGACCAACAATGCATTGTTATTTATCTAATTATTTGTATTTGGCTTTCTATAGATGGAAGCGTTATTTCTATTTATCTGTGACAATTTTTTTAATAGTCCGTTTAACCAAAAAGAATGTCCAATTTCGTAATTTAAAAATATAAATTTTAAATAATATATTCTATTATCAATGAGATAGTATAACAAATATTTATAATTTGTTTTAAATTATTACTTCGTTTAAAAAAAAATTAAAAATATTTAAACTTCATGTTTAATCAAGATTTACGACATAAATAAAAATGAAGAAAGCATAATTAGATTATACCCCAGTAAAATCTTCTTAAATTTAATAAGGATGGTCCTCTCATTCTTGTTATATTTATTTATACATGCGCATAATCTTGTTTCCTAATTATCTCAGCCAGTATTATTTTTTTTATAAAAATCTCACAGCTATGGCATTGCCTAATGACAACATGACTAGAGAAATGTTGGCTGCTCAGGCACACATATGGAACCATACATTCAGTTACATCAACTCCATGTCACTCAAATGTGCTATTCAACTTGGAATTCCAGATACTATCCACTCTGATGGCCGAGCCATGACCCTCTTCGACTTAGTGGATGCCCTCCCCATCAACAATAATGCTAAACGCATGGATTATATTTTTCGTCTCATGTGTATTCTTATTCATGCAGGCTTCTTTAATCAAACCAAGGAAAATGATAAATAAGAAGAGGGTTATTTACTTACTCCGGCTTCACGTCTCCTTCTTAAAGATGAACCATTCAGTGCCCTTTGTGCAAATGCAACTAGATCCAAATGTCATGGATCCATCCCACTTACTTAGCAAATGGATCAAGAACGGTGATGACCCTAATACTCCATTTTTTATTTCTCATGGCAAGGACCTATTTGAATATGACGAAAAGGACCCAAAACTTAACCGTCAATTTAATGAAGCCATGGCTAGTGATTCCTGATTAATTATAAGTGTGGTGATTGAAAATTATAAGGGAGCTTTTGAAGGATTGAAATCGTGGCTAAAGTTATAGCGGATGCACTTCTTGAAATCAATTGCATTGTCTTTGACCTTCCGCATGTAATTGAAGGATGTGAAGGGAGCAAGAACCTAAGCTATGTGGGAGGAGACATGTTTAAGTTCATCCCCTCTACCGATGCAATTTTACTTAAGGTAATTTTGTAATACTAAGATTGATTTTTCACTATATAAATAAAGGTACTTGTGTTAAAGTTTTTTGTTGATGACTAATGATCAATAAGCAGTGGGTGTAACATGATTGAAGTAACGAAGAATGGGGAAAAACTCAACAAGATTGGGCAAAAATCTTCTCTAGTGCTGGTTTTAGTGACTACAACATCATTCCTATGTTGGGATTGAGATCTATTATTGAAGTTTTTCCTTAATCTATGAGATTGGATACTAATAAGATACTTTCTTGTGTTATATAGAAAAAGTGTGATTCCTCATTTCCCTCCTAAATAAATGTACCTCTTTGTGTTTTATTTTCGATCCTTACTTCTTTGGTGATTGCGACTACTTCTTTGAGATAAGTAAATTATTGTCTAGATAAACTGAAAAATATCCATAATTTCACTGGAAAATACTCCTTCTAGTACATATTAAGTGTTAACACCTGACTAATTAAGAAAAATAATTAAGGACATCAATTAGATGCTACTATCCACTATTACCCTTTTGATCATTACTAAAATATTTTCTTAGAAATCTAAAATAGTCAAGATCCTCATGAATGGTAAAAATGAAAAAAAGTACCAACAATTTTCTTATGCTATGAACAATCATTTAATTTTAGATTATAAAAAAAGTCTC
Organism: Solanum chiquidenum; assembly: GCA_029582725.1. Lineage (NCBI taxonomy): Eukaryota > Viridiplantae > Streptophyta > Magnoliopsida > Solanales > Solanaceae > Solanum > Solanum chiquidenum. The sequence continues at coordinate 14,866 of JAJOOS010000349.1, forward strand.
AATCATTCACTTAATATGGACTAGATGGAGTATGATTCAACTAGGTCTGTATTTTTTGTTGTCTCTAATTTCAAATTCATACATAAATCGATAACACTTGTCATAGATTATTTTTAATGGTCCTACATGATTTATTTATTTTGTTTTTATGTTTTACCCTTACAACTAATTACTTATTCTCAAATCATTTTTCATGATCTAATATTAAATATTAATTAATAGGGGAAATGTGGTAAAATTATCCCTACATTGTGGTTGTCGACTTGGTGGCTACTTTAAAAATAATTGGGAGATCTGGTTATGTTATCCTTTAAGAAAGTTATTTTTAGTTTTATATCTTTTTTTATAGGAAAGAATTTTATTTTTACATATAAAATATTTGAACAAGTAATTTTTTCTATTCAATTTGTAAGTAGTCATAAGAAGTCATTTACATCTTTATATTTCGTATACATATTGATTGTTAAAAAAAGTGCATGTTTGCTTGTTTTTTCTTGAAAAAGAAACTAGCAAAAGGGATTGTATAATAAGGACATCCCATGAACTCCTTGGACACGCTTATTAATTAAAGTAATATTGTTTGTAATGACATTTAGGGTCATTTCTGTGTTTTATGCGTGCTTTTCCTATTCCACTCCTTCCCGTAGCTTCCTTAGAGTTTGTGTGTGGTGATGGGTTACGTGACACACTTTTTTCTTCCTAATGCACACGCAAGTGCACATGGTTGTGAAATTAATATAGTGTCTCTAAAAGAACCGGATTATCAAACCCAAAGGACTTACTGATTAATTGTTCATACTAAATTATATTAATTCATTTTTTTAAGCGTACCAAAAGAATTTACCTTATTAGAATGCAAGAATAAAAGACATATACTAATGATTGAGAAAATTCTAGGGTTGTAGCATACTAAGAATTCATGCATAGTAACTTCTTCTATGGACTTCAATTAGGTATCAAATCGTTGATTGACAAACACAGACCGTCGTGATTGATACCCACACTAACCCTCCAGTGGGAGAACCATTACTACAACTCAACTACACAACTTAAGGAAAAGTAGAACATTTAAAGATACGGAAGCAGGTTTAAATGTCTAAGAAATATGGAATTCCCATAAACTCCGAAAGTTTAACAAATCAACTAACATAACTGTTGCGGAAATTCAACCCCTAGAACCTGAAAGTCATTGTACCAAAACTCTAAATTCAACAAGTCTAAGAAAAAGGGGTACAGCCCCAACCAAACAAAAGATATCTAAAACACTAGTCCGAGTCTGAAAAGAGGACTCATGGCAACCTAGAAGAACTGGCTCACCCTTGAATCCGATCTCGATCAGTTATCTCCTAGCTGAGGTAACCGCCTGAATATGCCATGTACTCAACAACAAACGAGTAAGTGCAGTATCAGTACACAACCACAGTGTACTGGTAGCATCACGCGGCTACTCCAATAAGTGAAACATAGGCAAGTAATCACAACACAGTAAAAACACACATAGACAAAATACATAGATCAATTATCATTTCAAGAGCAACATAAAGTTCCAATATCAACGATAATTAGACATGAATGTATAATCATAGTGGTCCTCTCATGGAACCCACGCCCAAACTGTTAGTGTGTCGGAACGTGACACTCCATCCATTATATGTGTCGGAACGTGACACCCATTCCAATAGATGTGTCGGAACATGACACATCCATCCAATATATATGTCGGAACGTGACACTTGATTCAATAGATGTGTCAGAACGTGACACCCGATCCAGTCAGCACAACCACAATCACAATAACACCCATAATGAACAATACTCATAGTCATACAATCAAGTAATGGGTTCATGACATGTAATCATTCATAAACATATAGTCATTTGCATTATATTCGATTTACATTCCTTATTCTCATACATGCATGCATACAACGAAGAAATTAACCGACATATATCACACAAACAGGAAATCAAACCATCACCTACCTCGAAACCAAGCTTGAATCCTCCTAAGACACTTGAGTCTTCCCTTTTTGGATTCTTTTCGCTTGTTCTTGGTCTACAAATGATTAATTTAACGTAAAGATCAATAATTAACGTCTAATTTACCCAGAATATGACAATCCCAATAACCCAAGATCAAACCCATGATCCTAATGTGCAGAAGGGCTTTTTCCCACTATCAACTTCAGGCCAAAACCCTCCCCCAACAATAATTACCCAAGAATCTAAGTTTGACGGATCAAAAAACGGATTAGGGGAGTAAAATCCTTACCTTTAGCACCAAAAGTCATGGAAAACTTGCAAGAAATCACCCTGGGTTGTCTCCTAACTCTTAAGAACGAAGTTTGCAAAAATATAATGAAATTGGGGGTTTTCCCTGACTTGAGTAGCGATTGTCCTGCTATAGCGGGACCCATCCCGCTACAGCGGCCCCGCTTTGAAGGGGCTGACCCCGCTCTGGCGGCTTGCACAGATACAGAACATCAGAATTTCAGTTCCAAGCTCCCATTTCACAACACACCTTCAACCCTTGACGTCCAAAAACTACCCTTCACGCCAAGGTCAGTTTCAGGAGTTCTACTCGCTCGAATTTGGTTCTGTAAAGTCGTACGGGCTCCTTAACGTCTTTGTTATCCACTCATGTGATCAAATCCGCCATTCATTACCAAATTTTCCTAGACCTTACTTGACTCAGATTTCATCCAAGTTTAGCCTAGGCTAGAAATTTCCAAGTCACTACTCAAAATAATTCTGGCCCAAATTTTTTCCCTATTGGCTTTTCCTTAACGACGGGAACATGTCGTTACAATAGATACCAATTTACCCATCACTCATCCTGGAGAACTGGCTAAGGTACGAGTAGAGTAGTACCTGAATCGTCGAATAACTGGGGATAGTTGTACGTCTCGCATGTCCTTATCGGTTTCCTAAGTAGCTTCCTCAATCGGATGATGCTTCCACTGAACTTTCACAAACTTTATCTCCTTGGTCCTCAGCTTCCAGACATCACGGTCAAGAATTGCAACTGGTTCTTTCTCATACTGAAGGTCTTTGTTTAACAACACCGAGTCTCACTTTATGATGTAATCTCCATCCCCAAACCAACCAATTGAATACCTACACATCCTCCCATACAATGCCTCAATGAAGTTATCTCAATACTAGAGTGATAAACATTGTTGTTTGTAATCTTAACTAACAACAACAACGATTCCCAATAACTAATAAAGTTGATCGTACACACGTCTGCAACATATTATCAAGGACCTTGACACAATCATCAGGACGAATCCTTTCGCACTTAAGCATGATAAAATTCTAAATCAATACTTGATACAATTAGAAGTGACCCTGAACCAACCAACACACACACTCATAATACCCAAACAATCAAAGTTCTTATCAACATCTCCATCTCACAACATAAATTTCCATGAGCTTAGGTTATAAAATTTTGATATTTAGACATCAGATACTCATCGAGGGATATGTCCAAGCATACAAACCCTCTAACAACACTATCACAAAGCTATATTTAGTAATTGTGATTGTAGATTACCCTTAAGAACAGTAGAATTGGACCCAAATGATCCCCACATTTAACCACACATAGTTGATACATGACCTCGACGACTAGATGAATATTAAGATTGTCGAACAACCATAAATATGCATTGTAGCTCTTCTATAAATTATCATAAGCAAGGTGGTACATGTAGAACCACTGGAATACTTTAACAACTCTAAGACAACACCAAATATGTCATCTGAAATAACCAAGTCATCCCACTCAACTAAGAGAACATTGCATGATCGGTACACCTGATCCACCACTAGGGATCCACCCTCAAGGTGAAAACACACGCCAGCATGACTAGTGAATCATACTCACAACCATGTAAAAAATGTAATAGATGGTCACATAAGAATTTACAAAAAGATTATTGAATAACACTAAAGGTTTTCCTCCGAAGAGCCGATACCAGCCATTTCCATTCAGTTGAATCCACATACTCTTCACATTATTCCACTGAAGCCCACACTCTCAATAATAACAACCATCATAAACACTCCGACCATTTACCTTACTCAAACCAACACTCTTAAATGAAAACCTTTCTTAGGTACTTAACAGTCAACAGTAATAAACTTTATGACTCAACCCAGATGTAAGTCCATTCAAATGCTCAATACCTGATACAATTGATCATTTCTCACCTGGCAAATTCATACCTTGACTTATCATGAAAATTTTGATTTGTAAATTCAATTGTATAACACAATCCCCTTATCTATCAATATTAGCTTGTACCTTGAATCATTTTATGAATTCATGGATCTTCACTTATCATTGATCGCATCTCCATCGATCTTACAATATCTTTCACTAAAAATTCAATCGTACTCATTACTAAACTCACAAACAAAAACAAAGCACTTATCATCACACCCGAGCTAATGTCTATACACTCCTTTCTCAAGTCTTTTTTAATAGTTTTTAACCAATCTAATGGACCCGTGACACTATTACCATAGCCACAACAAAATGAATGAAAGTACACGGCTCTAAACCCAATTATCTGCCCCTCTGAAAATATCTCTTTAGCCTTTGCAATCTAATAAAATATTCTTGTTCTCGCCTCTCTCTAAAGGTTGTACTACATCCCACTATTTTTTCTTTATTATGACTCTAGCTCTTTTAAATTCTATTTGTGTGGTGTCCCACCATCTCTTAAAACTTTCCATACAACCACGTCACTCACCAAATATTAGAAAACCACAACCTTAGATACTCGCAAGTCATAATTACTATACAAAATTCGCTTAACGAACAATCTTATTATATAGTTGCATCCTATCATAATCCATCACGAACTCTTATTACCATTATGCTCAGTTAGCCCTAGCTATCACTACGAAGTCATCCTTTTCATCTACATGACACCTCAAACTTAGGTATCCTCATCAAATTCAAACACTAACCAAATTTTATACGCACTTTCTTACTAAAATCTTCAATTTCCTTCACCCAAGTATACTCAATGGCACTTTGTTTATCCATACGCTTGTCATTCCAGTATCAATCCATTCCTTTATGGCTTAAAATAAAATCACCAGTCATCATACTACCATCTTTCTTCTTAACAAACAAGATAGGAGCACCCCCACGGGGAAGCACTAGGATGGATGAAACCTTTATCAAGAAGCTCCTGGATTTGAGCTTTAAGCTCTCTCAATTTTACCGGAGTCATGCAATAAGGAGGAATGCAGATGGGGCGAGTGTCAGGTTCCAAGTCAATGCAGAAATCTATATCTCTATCTGGAGGCATACCAGGAAAATCGGTAGGAAACACTTCCTTGAATTCAGACACTATAAGAATTGAATCAATGGAGGGAGACTCAGCCTCAACATCCCAAATACGCCAAACACCCCTGCCCCACTAGTTTCCTAGCCAGAATGAAAGATATGACCTTAGCTAGCTTAGGCTAGTATACCTCTTCCCTCTCTAACTTTTCCCTACCCGAGATCTCTAAAGTCACAGACTTAGTATTACAATTAAGCACAGCATAATAGGGGGACAACCAAGTTATTCCTAAGATTATATCAAAGTCAGTCATATCAAAAATAACTAAATCAATCCAAGTCTGAAAACCCATAAACACGAAAGTAAAAGTACGATATACTTGGGTGACTATGACTGACTCTTCAACTGGGGTAGAAACATGGATGGGGGGGAATCAAGCACATCACAAATCGCATCAAATCCTATGGCAAACTGAACTAACACATATGAATATGTAGAACGTCGGATCAAACAAAATAGTAGTCATTCGGTCACAGACAAGAATAGCACATGTGATTACTGTGCATTAGACACCTCTGCCTTGGTCTTGCCCGGAAAGGCATAAAATTGAACCCTGTCATTTGGACGGGCAACCTCCTTGCCTGGCGGCACTGCTCCCTTACCTGCATTACCATTTCCCTGGCCTCCATGGCCTTGTTGATTTCCTCCTCATATGCCCATGTTCTCCACAACTGTAACACACATAATAACTTAACCAAGTAAGCATCGCTACTATTATAGTAGTCGTATCATGACCCTCTTTGATATACACTCAATCTAGAAAGTCGCAGTACAGATTCTAACCTCAATTGTCGCAACATAATTTAATCATTTACTAAGCAACCCAGACCTGTTATGAAAATAATACTAAATGTATTTTCCAGAGTAATAGTGTTCATTATCTAGTCGTCCCTTACAAAACTTCTTAAAATTTGTCACCTATAAGCTCGAATCTTAAAATTTGACCTTAATATATTCATAAGCGACAAATTTGCTCTTTTAAACTGAAGCAAAGTGGAGTACCATATTTGGATAAAACACAAACTTTTGCCTTAAAGGCTCCAACAAATATATTATGTTTCTCTATATTCAGGAACTCATCTCTCCTTATATCCCTCAAAGTTCAAGGTATATACTTCTCTATACAGAAGGCTATAAAATGTTTCCCAAGTCATGAGCAGTGCATTTACTAGTCGGCACTCAACATGAGACCACCACCATATTTTGGTGTCTCCCTTGAGCTGGTATATCATAAACTAACCACCAAATCACTCTACCTTATCTATCTTATAAAGCAGCTGATGACAATCAACACAAAAATCATAAAAATCTTCAGATTCAGTACCCATGAAGAATGAATGTTTCAACCTTAAGAACATAAATAAAACCTCAAGTTTGTCACTAGTCATTACATGCCCACATTGAATCGGGGAAACATGCTTATTTGGAAGAACACATCCTCTCTTATTAGTGTTGGTGTTACCACTTCTGTTGCTCTAGTTCTGACCATAAAGTGAAGGGGAAAGATACCAATTTGTATAACCTAGATACCAACTGGATTCAAGTAATAGCATGAAAGAAAGAAAGAAGTGAGTTTTTCCTAAAGTCCTATAGACTCTCGAAGAAAAGTACAGACGTCTCTGTACCGTTCCGCAACACTCTACTAGACTTGATTTGGTACAATGAGATCAACAAACCTAGGGCTCTAGTACCAACTTTGTCACGAGCCAGACAGTCGTGATTGACACTCACACTAACCCTCCGGTGTAAGAACCATTACCACAACTCAACTACACAACTTAACGAAAACTAGAACATTTAATGATATAGAAGCAGGTTTAAATGTCTAAGAAATATGGAGTTCCCATAAACTCCGAAAGTTTAACAAATCAACTAACATAACTATTGTGGGAATTCAATCACTAGAACCTAAAAGTCATTGTACAAAAACTCTAAATTCAACAAGTCTAAGAAAAAGGGGTACAACCCCAACCAAACATAAGAAATATCTAAAACACTAGTCTAAGTCCTAAAAGAATGAACTAAACAAAAAAGGACTCATGGCAACCTAGAAGAACTGGCTCACCCTTGAATCCGGTCTCGATCAGTCATCTCATAGTTGAGGTCTATCAGTAGCCGCCTAAAGATGCCCTGGACGAAACTAAAAATGAGCAAGTGCAATATCAGTACACAACCACAGTATAATGATAGGATCACACGGCTACTCGAATAAGTGAAACATAGGCAAGCAATCACAACACAGTAAACACACATACATAATACATAGATCAATTATCATTTCAAGAACAACATACAGTTCCAAATATCAACGACAGTTAAACATGAATGTATAATCATAGTGGTCCTCTCATGGAACCCACACCAAACTGTTACTATGTCGGAACGTGACACCCGATCCAATATATGTGTCAGAACATGACACCCTATCCAATAGATGTGTCAGAATGTGACACTCGATCCAATATATGTGTCAGAACATGACACCTTATCCAATAGATGTGTCGGAATGTGACACCCGATCCAATATATGTGTTAGAATGTGACACCCGATCCAATAGATATGTCTGATCGTGACACCTAATCCATTCAGCACAACCACAATCACAATCACACCCATAATGAACAATACTCATAGTCATAAAATCAAGTAATGGGCTCATGACATGTAATCATTCATACATATATACTCATTTGCATTATATTCTGTTTACAGCCCTTGTTCTCATACATGGATGCATACACCAAAGCAATTAACCGACATATATCACATAAATAAGAAATCAAACCATCACCTACCTCAAAACCAAGCTTGAATCCTCCTAAAAGACTTAAACCTTCCCTTTCCGAATTCTTTCCGCTTGTTCTTGGTCTACAAATGATTAATTTAATGTAAGGATTAATAATTAAGGTCTAATTTACCTAGATTATGACAAACCCAAGACGAAACCCTTGATCCTAATGTGTAGTTAGGGATTTTTCCCACCATCAACTTCAGGCCAAAACCCTCCTTATCGATAATTACCCAAAAATCTAAGTTTTATGGATCAAAAAATAGATTAGGGGAGTAAAATCCTTACCTTTAGCACCAAAAGTCATGGAAAACTGTCAAGAATCTCCCTGGGTCGTCTCCTAACTCTTAAGAAAGAAGTTTGCAGAAAATAACAAAATTAGGGGTTTTCCATGACTTCAGTAGCGACTGTCCTACTACAGCGGGATCCATCCCGCTACAGCGGCCCCACTCTGGCAGCTTGTACGAAGACAGAACATTAGAATTTGAGTTCCAATCTCCCTTTTCGCAACACACTTTCAACCCTTGACGTTCAAAAACTACCCCTTCACAACAAGGTCAGTTTTGGGTGTTCTACTGGCCCAAATCTTGTTCCGCAGAGCCGTACGAGCTCCTTAACATCTTGGCTATCCACTCATGTGATCAAATTTATAATCAAATCCCACATTCATTACCATATTTCCCTAGACCTTACCTAACTCATATTTTGTCCAAGTCTGGCCTAGACTAGAAATTTCCAAGTCACTACTCAAAAGTTTTATGGTCCAAATTCTTTCCCCATTGGATTTTCCATAATGACGGGAAAAGGTCGTTACCCCACCATAATTAGCAGACTAATTAACTACACCGTTGAACAGAGATAAACTGAACCAATTACGGAGCAATAAATTTTCATCTTGTTTAGAAACCAAGCAAGGTCTGTATATCCCTATCCTAGATATAAATCAAACCTAATTTCTAGAGAAGATCGTGTTCCCTTTGTCCCTCGTTCTATCCACTTATTCCTCTCCCGAGTTCAATTTGGGCAGTGAGTTTATTTAAATGGTGGTCAATCACAAAATACTAAAGTAAGAACAAAAGAGCAATTTATGTGATAACCAATCTTCAATCCATAAAAATTCAATACTAAACAATCATTCATAGTTGCAACCCCAAAACAAGGGTTTTTTTAGCTACTAATGCCAACAAGGGGCTTTAGCTACTAATGCCTAAGAAAAGAAAAAGAAGAAAACAATCCAAAAAAGTATAATGTTTTTTCTAGACATAGTATCTACAAGTATCTCCCTTATTAATTATTCTTATTAACTTTCTATAGATGTAGAAAATCATGAATAAAATAATTGAGTCTAAAACAAATTAGGAAATCAAAACCCAACGAAATTGAATTCCACGTGAACAGTGGTTGTCACCCACAAAATTGAGGTGCGTTCTTCTTTACCACGTGTCACAGCCTCCCATGTATGTTTTCTTTGTTTTTTTTTGCATGATGGAATATATATAAATAGAATATAATATTCAATTTAATCCATTAAGTTGTCTTCTTGATTTTCTTCTTTAACCTTCCATCTTTAATTCATCTAGGCTCTAAATTTCTTCATCTTCACACCAATTTAATCCTACAAATAAAGTATACCATTAAGCACAATCCATAAAATTCATGATCAAAAAGGACAAATACAAATAATAAATTTGAGGCAAATAATGATTATTTTTTGCCTCACATCAACACCCCACACTTTAACTTTTGCTCGTCCACGAGCAAACATTAAATCTCATCTCAAAAAATCAAATTAGGAATTCCACCACTTTAGTTGATACAATCAATTAGGCCATGTGACAAATTTTAAACCATCAAGTACACTTCTCAATCATTATGCAAGATATACAAATAAACAACAAATATCTAACCTCCTAACCTCAAGGAAGGACTCTGAACTCATCAAATTTAAGATTTCTCACCTACTCTCATCAAAGAAAGCTTGTCCACACACTCAAATCAAAATATTAAATATAAATTAAGGACTTGACATCAAATAACAGCTCTCACACTAACTAAGAAAATGCATATGTATGAATAAAGAATAATAGGATTTCCCATTATGTACATCTCCACTATCAAGCATGCTCGAATAAAATCAAATAGGACTTTAATGGATCATAATGTAGGCTAGGGATGGGTAGGGAAACTGTAAAGTAGTGACTTACTGTAACGACCCGAACCACCATTATTTAGGGAAGGAAAAATGTTGGGGAAAGTTGGGTCCACCATCCCACCAGAGCGGGCCAGATGACGTTAGGGCGGCGGCGCTCTAGAGGGACATGGAGCACTAGAGTGGGACGAAAGGGACAGAACTTAAAAAATGTGAAGTCTTATTTTCTGCTTTTTTCCTAAAAATCCAAAAAGAGGCGACGATCACCTAAGAAACCCTCAAAAGGCTACTCTAGGCTTGGGAAGGAAGGAGAAAGAGAATTCTAGCGTAAGAATGTTGATAGCTTGCGGATTTCTGGTCAAAATCCACCATCTCGTCGTCCGGATACCAAGATTAGAGCTATAATCCCTCTACTACTGCTTGGCGCCCAAGTAGGCTAGGTTTATCAATTGAGTAGCTATAAATCCATGATTCACTATGTAGTATATGGATAATTGACGGTAAAATTCATGCGTAGACCTGTGTACTGAAAAAGGGATAGTTGTACCCATATCCCTAGTTGTTACATCAGGCGTATATCGTAGGAGGAAGCCTCATCCTGTGAACTAGGGGTAGGTGATGGTTTGATTTTATGTTTGTGTGATGTATGTTGGTAATTACTTCATTGTAATACATGTATGTATATGAATGAGGCACTGTGGATCAAACCTAATGAAATGAGTATGAATGAACTAATGCATTCCATGATTCGACTGTTGATTGTATGAGTATGTACATTATGAGTGTGATTGTGATTGTGATATTTGTTGTGTTGAATGAATCGGGTGTCATGTTCCGACACACTAATTGGGATTGGGTGTCACATTCCAATACTTATATTGGAGCTGGTGTCACGTTTCGACGCACTAATTGGGATCTGGTGTCATGTTCCGGCACACTAACAGTTTGGGTATGGGTTCCATGAGAGGACCATTGAATTGTCATATCTACTTGTTATTGAGAATGTGTAATTGTTCTTTGCTTCTGAAATGCTAATTAAACTATGTATTCTGTATACGTGCGTGTACTATGTTACGTATACTCGTTATATATCTTGTTATTGCATAAACTATAATGGTCAGGCCTAAATTAGTGTGTGGTATGGTGAGTGGAGGCTGAGTTTCCAGGTGTTACTATGAGTTACTTAGAGAGGTGTATGTTCATAAAAATTGAGAAGTGGGGTGGTGCATATCGTAAATGTTGGGTAGTTAGGTATTACCTTGGAAGGGGATTCGTATTAGAAATGGGTAACAAGCCTTGATAGAAGGTACTATAGGGTCAATGGTTGAGTGCTGATGTGGAAGAAGTAAGGGTATGTCGTGAGTGGTTGGACGGGTTGGTAGTGGTTACATCTAGAACCTCCTCTAAGTGATAGAACGGTTGCTATGATTAAGAACGGAACGGTTAAGGGGTGATAGTCAAGTACTAGTATATTATAAAGTATTCGAGAATGGTAAGGATAGGGCAATATAAAGGTGGAAGAATGAACGGATTTATTTCATGTTTCCTACTGGTTGATTTTCATATATTATGTCGTGGGTATCGAGTTGACCGATGATGCCTACCAGTACATGTGGTTGACTAATACTTCTCTTGTTATGCCTTTTGGCATAGTCTGGTTGCAGGGTAGTGATGTTTCATAGGTGAAGACGAAGAAAATCTCCAACAGCTTCCATTTTTCTTTCTGTATGGTGTGAGCTGCGTCCTTTGTTCATTTGGTTATACCGTGTAATCTTAGTAGCTCTTGTACCAGTTTAGACTAGATCCCTGGGGGAGTAAATTACTTTTCAAGTTAACTCGAATTAATTAAAATTCTTTATTTTATAAAATCATACATTAGTTTCCTTCTATCTTCAGTTTTCTTAAGCTTCTGTGTGTTTCTAGCTGTTTGGGAATCGAGGGTTCTCCTACTTAGTTGTTAGAGTAGGTGACCACTGATGAGTCCACGATTTGGACTCTTTTAGGGCTTATTTTGATAGATATAGTGTCCTCAAATGCATATTTTGTTTCAATAACTAATGAAAATCATTGAGTTTCAGGTATTTGGAGTTATAGACTAAGCATGGACACTATTGAGCAGAAAGTAACAAGGCCGCTGAAAAGAATGAAGAAAAGACGGCCTGAGGATCGTCTACACCATTAGGCGAGTTGCCGAATGGCTATGGTCTCACCTAATGTTCCAATGTGCCAAGCTCTGAGGGAGAAAATCGAGTTGATGAGATAAAGGAACAGTCGGTGAGTCACCAAATGATTCCGCGATGCAGTATTCCACCGCCTAACGTTACAGAACTTGAATTTGCTAAAGGCCAATGTAGAAAGGCGATGAACCAGACCAAAGGGCGGATCGCCGAGTGAATCGGTGATCCCGACAAACTGCGTCGAGTGGTCCTTCGCAACACATTTTTTTGACAACTATAAATACTTGTTTAAATTCTTAGCTTAGTATCAGATTTTGCATGCAATTAGTATCAAATTTTACTTCCAATTTTTAGAACTTAGAGTTTTGAAGACTTTGTTCCTTAGCTCTGAAGATTTGAAGATTTTCATTTTTAAGCAATTGGAAGTGGGTATTGAATATTCTTCATCTTTAATGTGTGTAAAGACAATATCTATTGTACTCATTTGATGGAAACACTTTTCGGTATCGATTTCTATCTCTTTACTATGTCTAGCTAAAATCCCAATTCTTGGAGTGTGAATATGGGTTGAATTTACTGCTGGGTATTGCTGATAGATAGTTAATTTGTTGTTTAAAGGTGATTTTGTTCAGTAGTTGTGTTTGAATTTAATGGGGTTGTAGTTGCAAATACAATTTTATCTTCGTGTTTTTGACTTGCTCGAGAGAGAGGTTTTAAAACCAAAACTATTGAATCGATAGTCTGTGGTTATTGGGTTGTTGTGGGTTCAACTCAAGAGAGTAAATCATAAACCCTCTCCCACACATTCAGCTCGATAGAGTGAATGGACTAAGGCGAAGGTTGTGCTTCATTTCCGCTTATCGGTTTTTCAAAGAAACCGATTTGATTCTGGGTAAATTGTTTGAGAGAAAATTTATCCCCACTAAAGTCTAGCTTAGTTACCAATTTACAGCGACTATCAATAACATTTACCAGTTGTTTATTTTAGCCCATATTCCTATCACATCCCAAGAATCTCATCTCCCTATTTGCCTTTTCATTTTTAGTTGTCATTTTAATTGATAATTGATTACAAAACCCCCTTCGATAAATGACAATTGTGTCACCATTTAATTTGATTTGTTTTTCTTCATAAATGTTTATAGCTATAATTGACTTGAACACATTCTTTCTTTTCTCTTAATTCTCGATTACAAACCGTTCCATTGGGACTCGACCCCAACTCACTAGTATTGAACGACCGTGGACGCTTAGTATTGGATGAAGCACCTGGATACGTCAAGTCAAAATGGCGCCGCTGCCGGGGAGTGGTGTTAATTGAGAATTTTTGGTTAAGTTTAATTTTTCTCTTGTTAATTGTAGTTCCACTTACTTTATTTTCAATTTTTTTTTGCTTGTTTGTATTGAAAACAGGAAGTATGAGAGTAAACGACAGCAATGGCAGCCAAGTAGGCCATCAAGACATTGGAAACCTCAACGATGTTAATGAGCCTCATGCTAATGATCCCCCATCTCATGGGTGGTATTGGTGCCATTCTCTTGCCTCCGGCCGAAGGGAATGCAGTATTTCACATCACGAGTACTGTGTTGCAACTCTTGCAACTAAAGGGGCTTTTCAGTGGTTTGGCTCATGAAGACCCTCATGAGAATATTAGAAACTTCGTGGATGTATGCGGACCGTTCTCCTTCAAAAACATCTCCCAAGAGTTGGTCCAGTTGAGGTTGTTCCCATTCTCTTTGATGGGAGAGGCGTGCAAGTGGCTGGCTGAATTGCCACGTGAATCAATCACTTCATGGGAGGAGTAGGTTACCTCATTTCAAATGCAATATTTCCCTCCTTCAAAGATAATGACTCTTCGAGATAGAATTCAGAGCTCTAAGCATCTAGAAGCTGAGCCAATACACGAAACTTGGCTGCGAATCAAGAAGTTGGTGCTTCGATGCCCAATCCATGGCTTGTCTGATAACGTGTTGCTGCAGTATTTTTACCGGAGTTTTGACTTGGTAAATAAGGGTGTTGCTGACTAATTTTCTCCGGGAGGTTTGACGCAACAACCTTATGTGATAGTGGCTCAGCTCTTGGATGGCATGACTACCATAAACAGGGTGTGGCATACCCATGAAGACCAGGTCTCCTCTCTCACATTCAAGCTGACTAAGGAACAGATGAAGAAGGACCAAGAGAGGGACCAAAACATGGCAAAGATCATGAAACAACTTGATATTTTGTCTAAAAATGTCATGGGAGATAGTGCTCGAAGTGTCAATGTCGTGGGTGTCGGGAGTGCTAATCCGGATGAGTCCAAGTTTGAAGCCTTGTATAATGAAGAGGTAAATTTCCTAGCTAACCAAGGCGGTGGCTACTATTCAAACTACCCGAGGTAGGGTGGTAACCAAGGTTGGGCTAGGGATGAAGGTTGGAAAGATCGAGATCATGAATGGGGGGATCGTAATCCAAATTGGAAGGATGGGGAGAAGGATAGATATGTACCTCCCATGAGCGCCAAAAGCCAAAGGATTCGGAAGGTGGTAGGTCTGAGGATATGCTCTCTCGTATCCTCAACAAAGTTGAAGGGTCAGACAAAATTGTAAAAGAAATGAAAGAAGATGTGTCTACCCTTAGCCAGACTGTCACCTCCCATTCAGTGTCGATCAAGCAGTTGGAGACCCAAATGGGTCATATATCATCTCATCTCAACCCAAGACAACAGGGGGGTTTGCCTAGTGATACTATGGCTAACCCCAAGAATGAGGTTTGAAGGTGAACTTGCATCGCGTTGCAACGTTAACTAAGGCGTTGCTTGGGAGGCAACCCAAGCTTTCTTATTTATTTTCTTTTTTTGTTTAGAATAATGGTGTGTTGGCTTTGCAGGTTAACGTCTGGAAAGTGTTCAGAAAAAGGGAAATTGGCGAGAAAAAGTGCAGTTGACGTATCACCAAATAGGTCGGTGACCATGACCCAGATCGCCGTTGGACTCAATAAAATTTTACATTGGAGTTTGTAAAATTTGGAGAGCCCATGAAATTATTGGCGAGTCGCCAACCAGGTCCGCGATCTATATCGCCATTTGGAACCCCAAATCAATTGAGGGCCCTGTAAAACTCGGCGAGGTAAGTAACCACTTTTCGTTTCGCCTAGTGGATCGGCGAGCATGACCAAAGTCGCTGAATGGGCAAGAACTGAACGGTTTTTATAAGGCCTAAGGTTTAAATTTACAAACTCTTCACTTTCTGTCACTTTAAATCTTCACAAACTCACACCTACACCTTAGTTTATATATTTTCGCATTTCGAGAAGTATTTTAGCTGTTGATTGGTGCTCGAAGTTGGATTACATTGCCGCTTAGCATTTCAATCTTACTTTAATTGGCATAAAAGGTTGGTTTTTCAAACCCCGAGTTCGTATTTTTTTTCGAAATTGTACTCATTTGCAACATTAATATCTTGATTGTCGTGTGATGGGCCTCTCTGATAAGATTAGTATGTCTGAATGCCTATTTTAAGTTGATAATCTTGCCCGTATTGTTTTGATTGTTGAAATCCCATATTCTTGTGCGTTGAAATGATTTAAATTTTATGGGGTTGTGCTTGCATGTTGTCTAGTTTAGTTGGGTGAAGTCTGAGTAGCCCGTATTTGTGTCAAATGACGTAATTTGCCTAATGATAGAGCGGGTGACATCATTCTTAAGGGCAAATGTCGTCAATTGGCCAAATTTGACAAAATCGGGAGAATTCTGAGTATCCCAGGGAAATGGGTGTTATGTCTCTCGTTTGAATTTGAGTTGTGCATGTTTTGATTCTGTTTTTGGGGGTTGCAAGGTTGAAATCAAGAAGTTGGGTTAAAAGTAGGCACATTGGGTCGTTTAGCGATCTGGGTCAAGCTCACCGAACCACTCGGCGGTTCACCTAATGTCCCCATCTCGCCTTTAATTTCATACTTTATTTGATGTTGGTTCTGTAACTTTCGGCGAGAATCCTGAGGTCGCCGAGGGCACTCAGCGACTAGCCGAAAGTCTTCTTGATCGCCCTTAGTCTACACCCCTGAATCCTTTTTGCACTGTAACTTTCGGCGAGCTAGTTCTTGCTCGCCTAAAGTTGTCGGGAATTCGCTGAAAGGGTCTCCCATCGCTAAATTGCCATAGCTTTAAAACTGATTTTCTGTGTTTCTGTTCGAATATTTCCTAACTTTGACTCAAAGCTTTGCAGACATGGCTAGACCAAAAGTTTCTAGGAAAATCGTGCCACCTCAAAAGATAAGAGCACAAAATTTCAAATTGAATGAAGGGAGGTCGAATCCTCCCAAGAAGGGCAAGAAAAAACCTTCACCTGGAAACAAAGACAAGGGCAAGAGGCCCATTTCTGACAAGAAGACTACTCCCCAAGAATCCTCTATTCCTTCATGGGCCCGGGGATTTTATACAACTATTTGGAAATTTTTGGCAGACACACCTATAGCAACTCTTGGTGAGTTTGGTGTTGTTGTTCCTTTTGAAGGAACCCCGGGCACTGATGCCCAAGTCCAAACTGATGCACCAGGCACCGATGCCCAGGCAGATGAAGTGACTACGTAGACAGGATCCCATCTTTACCTCCCTCTCTGTCTTTATTTCTTTTGACTTTTGGATAATCTTGTTTGCATTTGAGGACAAATGTTTTAATTTGTGGTGGGGTGACGCTCACCTTTTGTGTGACATTCGTAATTCCTGTTTTGTTTATATTTGGGCTTTAAGCTAAAAATTGTGTTTTTACACTGCTTTTGTGGATGCTTGAGCTTGTGGCTCCTTGCTTTTAATTGTAAATGATTTTTGACCCTTCCAGGAAAAAAAATCCACCTCTTGTATGTGTTGAATGTGGTTGTTCTCTTGCAAATATTAGTACCGGTTTTGATCAATACGGATGATTCGAATAGTGCTCATAATTGAACATAAATGAATGCCCGGCTACGACAAGGCCAATTGAAGTTGCATAGACAATATATGAACTCTTTGCATCTCATTGTGACTATCCAAGTATCGAATTGAGTCTCTTGTGATGAACATTGCACACTACTAAAAGTGTTAAGTCTTGTTTGACATTGGTGTCAATGCCTTGTGGGATGAGCTTACCGTGAACCATGTGTGATGACACCTAGAATTTGCCCCGTTGGTCCGGTTGACTAAGTGATGCAATTTCTTGAGATGATCTTAGGCAACTTGAAAGAGTGTGAACTAATTTGAAATTATACCTCTTTTGTGGCTTACCTTGTGAGTGTGTGAACCTCTTTTGAGCACCCTTTAAGCCTTAACCTTTTCTTGGAAGAAACTTGATAACATTGCTACCTTTTATCGATCCATTACCCATAGTCCTCATGATTTGTAGTTTGTGTGAGTATCCAACTTAGGCCAAAATCCTAAGTTGGGGGTGTGGTGAAAAGAAAAGGTAAATCAAGAAAATGCAATGAAGTCCCTTTTACCCATGTTTTGAGAAAAATGGAACCCCTCCATAAATAAATAAAAAATAGAGAAAAAGAAGAAAAGATTGAAAGATTAAAAGAAAGAAAAAGTTGTGAAATAAGGTTGTGGAAATACAAAGAAAATGGTGTTTCCAATGACCCGTGGAAGATGAGTAAGATGTGACTTTTGAGCTGGAATGAAAATGATAAAGAGAAGGAAAGAAGGTGTTGTTCACATCACATTTCATGAGGAGTTCAACCTATAAGCCTAAATTATCATACCATTAAACTCTGCCCCATTACAAGCCTTGAAAAGACCTTTTTGATCTTGAATGAGCTGAAGCAAAAGTCAATTGGAAAATAAGGGCAAACCTATGGGTGAAATCATGCATTGTGTTTATCTTTGTGAGTGTCAGTGTTGATCTTGATTTCAGAACTTTAAATGATTGAACCATTGAATGAATATGGAATCATTCTTTGTGTGAGGGCGTTTAAATACCTTTGATGAGCTTGAACTTGCATTTGAAGCAAGTATAGTGAGCTTGAGATTCTTTGTTAATGGTAAGTCACAACTTGAATCTTTGAGTGCACAATGGATCTTTGCACGAGTAAGTAGAGTCTTTTTGTGTGCATTCATGCTTGAGTATTGTGTAGCACTATTTGAGACATCCTTTTTGAACTGTTGATCTTGAGTTTTACTTGAGGACAAGCAAAAGTTTAAGTTGGGGATGTTTATGAGTCCACGATTTGGACTCTTTTAGGGATTATTTTGATAGATTTAGTGTCCTCAAATACATATTTTGTCTCAATAATTGATGAAACTCCTTGAGTTTCAGGTATTTTGAGTTAGAGACTAAGCAAGGACACTATTGTGCAGAAAGGAACAAGGCAGCTAAAAAGAACGAAGAAAGGACGACCAGAGGATCGCCTAAACCATTAGGCGAGTCGCCAAATGGCTATGGTCTCGCCTAATGTTCCAGTGTGCCAAGCTCTAAGGGAGAAAATTCAGTCGGCGAGTCACCGAACGATTACCCCAACGTTACAAAACTTAAATTTGCTGAAGGTCAATGCAGAAAGGCGATGAACCAGACCAAAGGGTGGATCGACGATCCCGACTAATTGTGCCGAGTGGTCCTTCGCAGCACACTTTTTTGACAACTATAAATACTTGTTTATATTCTTAGCTTAGTATCAGATTTTGTATGCAATCAGTATCAAATTTTACTTTCATTTTTTAGAACTTAGAGTTTTGAAGACTTTGTTCCTTAGCTTTGAAGATTTGAAGATTTCTTTTTCTAAGCAATTGGAAGTGGGTATTGAATATTCTTCATCTTTGATGTGTGTAAAGATAATATCTATCGCACCCATTTGATGGAAACACTTTTCGGTATCGATTTCTATCTCTTTACTATGTCTAGCTAAAACCCAAATTCTTGGGGTGTGAATATGTGAATATGTGAATATGGGTTGAATTTACTGTTGGGTATTGCTGATAGATAGTTAATTTGTTGTTTAAAGGTGATTTCATTCAGTAGTTGTGTTTGAATTTAATGGGTTTGTAGTTGCAAATACAATTTTATATTCTTGTTTTTGACTTACTCGAGAGAGAGGTTTTAAAACCAAAACTACTGAATCGATAGTCTCTGGTTATTGGGTTGTTGTGGGTTCAGCTCGAGAGAGTGAATCTTAAACCCTCTCCCACACATTCAGCTTGAGAGAGTGAATGGACTAAGACGAAGGTTGTGCTTCATTGTCGCTTATCGGTGTTCAAGAGAAACGAAAAAATTTACCCCCACTAAAGTCTAGCTTAGTTACCAATTTACAGCGATTTACTATCAATAGCATTTATCCGGTTGTTTATTTTAGCCCATATTCCTATCACATCCCAAGAATCCCGTCTCCCTATTTGCATTTTCGTTTTTAGTTTTCATTTTAATTGATAATTGATTACAAAAACCCCTTCGATAATTGACACTTGTGTCACCCTTTAATTTGATTTGTTTTTCTTCGTAAATGTTTATAGCTATAATCGACTTGAACACATTCTTGCTTTTCTCTTAATTCTCGGTTACAAACCGCTCCCTTGGGACTCGACCCCAACTCACTAGTTGGGTTATATTACTATTGAACGACCGTGGACACTTAGTATTGGATGAAGCGCCCGGATACGTCAAGTCACCCGCACGGCCCGGTGGGTTGGGTCATGACGCCTACACTTCCCCCAACACTTTGCACTTTTAGACTTCATCACCCATTATTTTATTTTTCTTTATTTTGAGCCCTCTCTAATTATTTCACTAGTAATTCTCATCATCTAAAGAATTCATCAATAAAAAAAAATTCTCAAAGAACTTTTTTTTTGTTTTTCTTTTCATTTTTTTCATGTCATGTTCTTTCAAATAGCGGTTTTAATCACTTTGAAGCTATCATTAATTACCTTTTACACTCAGCCATCCATTTTCTTCAGGTTTAACAATTATAATAAGTCTATGCTACAGTACTCAAGGAAGCAGGGTGCAAAAACTAGGGATTTAACAAAATAGTCGACGTAAAAACATGGCTACCAAGAAAAAGGCTACATGCTCAAAGGGTCTACTAGTGATATAATATCTGAAAAGATTAAAGTTTACAATGCAAATCAAAGAAACTCTAATATCGTCTCCTATATAAAGCAACACTTTTTATTTCACTTCAATAAGATGCAAAACAAGGTCTAGACGAAGATGCAAACATGGAATAAACAAACTCTCACCACACATGGCACAAGTATCAATCAAGATGGATAAATTTCACTTTTAAGAGAGACCGAGTCATTACAAACTACAACATAAAATGAGCTATATACAATGTCATAATCATGATCCTCGGTGTCAAAGAGTTTGCAATTTCATTACCAGTCAAGCAATCACAAGAAAATACTACTCAAAATTAGACCGAAATAGCAAGTATCACACAACTCAAAAGAGTATTTTCTTGTCTCTCCAACAAATAATTAAAAAAACTAAAATTTACTCCCTAAAAAAATAAAAGATAATCGGTTCAAAGGGACTATCCTCAGGAGAAGAACCGAAAACAATTGTTCACTTTTATTGTATTATATCTCTTCTTTTGCTACTTGTACTGTGCATTCCTTTATCTTTAGAGTTCAATCGACCTATTCCTATTGAGTACGGCTTGATGGTACTCATACTAAGCTTCTGCATCCTACAAATCATAATACGAGTTTTCTCCATTGACGTGTTCCTCGTGCAGAGCAGATTTTTTTGGGAGACTAGAATGTGCTCGAGACGTTCCGAGTTGCATAACTCCCTCTGCTTTGAGTACTAGTCTTTATTTTTTATTCAGAGATGTTTTTGTGTATATGTGTGTTTATCTTGTATTGTGCTGAAAGTAGTAGCTTAAATACCCACTAATACAAGTTCTCAGTGATTTTTTGTATATGTAGATTGTTTATCTCTTCTTCTTTTACTAGTGATTTCTTCTTTGCTTCTCATATGTTTCTCATCTACATGATAGATTGTTGCTTCCGGTTCAAGACTATGGGTTTGGTTGTCCTACTAGAGGGTGTTAGTAGGATTCTATAATTAACTAATATTTCAAATAGTGATAGAAACAAATATATATATCCCTAGTGATTGCCGCAAAAGTAGTCAAATGGTTGCTTAAGTGGTCACCACTAAAGAGGCTAAACCTAAGGTCAACTCTACAGTTAAAGCAATCTAGGGCCGCTAAGAGCCTATCGCTTAAACGGTTTGAATGATGATTAAGCGGTCAGGCCCCAAATGGCCTACAACAGCTAAAGTGGTTAGGAGGTTGCTAAAGAGGTTACCTCTAAATCGGTCTGAAGGCCCCTAAATAAGTCGCACCAGAAGTATTGGGATAAACCAAATGCCAGGGTGGAAATTTCTCAAAGCAGGTCCTCAGAGTTCCTTCGGAAACCTATAAATGCAAACAAACTATTCTACATTACTAAAAACGACAATCCAAACTCAAAAGAATTGATGAATAACCAACAGAGGTTTCCTCGATAAAATGTTGACCAAAGTCAACACTTGAATAAAAAAACAAAACCAACAAAATGTAAAAATCCATAAAACCATAACGAACACCTTCTGATCCAAATAAAACACTGTTCCAGACCAAACTTGGGATTCCAAGAAAACTGCACTTACAGAATTCTCATCCAAACACATTTATCAAAAATATTGACTAAAGTCAAACATTTTCCAAACTTTCACAAAGTTCTCGCCCAACCACTTAGACCCCCATTAAAGGAATTGGGATCCGAAATAACAAATCTACTAAATTGACCTTCTGGAGGTGATAGAACTGATGAATTACTCATACGATATCATATTCTCGGTATGTTGACCAAAGTCAAATCTTTCAACTTCAAGGCTTCCAAAATAAAAAAAACTCACCCAAAACTCTCTCAAAAAAATCAGGAAGTGTTCCACTCATCCCATCGCACAACATCACAAACACTACACAAGATCTACCGAAAGGTGCAAAATAGTACAATCATGCAAAGGAAAGCAAATGACCACAAGGGTCATTACAGCATCCACTACTAAAACAATTTTAATCCTCAAAAGTTAAAGAAAATAAAGTACCTCAAGGCTCAAAAAGGCAAGGATATCGGGTCTGCATGTCAAGCTTCACCTCCCAAGTAGCCTCCTCGACTAGACAATGCGTCCACTAAACCTTCACTAATAGAATCTCCTTAGATCTCAACTTACTAATCTTCTTATTTATAATAGGCATAGGCTCTTTGTTGATAGCCAAGGACTCATCAAGGGTGTAACAAATCAACTAAAGCACGTGGAACTCATATAGGATATACTCCGTCAACATAGAGACAATAAAAATAAGGTGAAAACGTAAAAGAGATGGATTTAAGGATACTCATAAGCCACCTCTCCAATCTGCCTCTGGATCACAAATGGGCTAATGAACTGATAAACACTCAACAATGTCCCATAATTTAGAGCATATGCATTCCTATGAAAAGTAAATACCCAACTTATGAGGTCGGGGTCGAACCATAGGGATTCATATATGGTATTCTTCTTCTATAGTATTCACCACTCAAACAAGATAGCATATTTATTTCCTAAGAATAAAATATACATACATATATATATATATATATTATAATATATTATAATGTGGGGTTTTATATAACGAATCTTATTTCAAATAAATTAAGTAACAAAACAGGGGATTAACACAAATAAGATTTACCCAAGTTGGAAAAGACTAGGATGTGTGCATTGCGATAGGGGTTTGGACTTGATTATGCAAATATTAACCGCAAAAAATTGATTCATGCATGTATAATCTTTTGTCTAGGCTACACTCGATATTCTCCCGAACTATCAAGCGTATGTCCCTTGGATTCTCCAAACTCCAAGACCCTTTCCAATAAAACATCAAACATTTCTTGAGAGACTATCCCTAGCTCATATAAATAAATGTGAAACCACTTAGATTATCCTATCTGTGGCTCTAATCTATAGAGTGAATGTCATCAACTCCTCCCTTTTGAGTCTTACCTAACTCCATTAAGCTTTACCAAGTCAAACTGTCTTTAGAAAGCTTAATCAATGTTTACAGCCACTGATTTTAGATTCAAACTTCAAGACAACAATAGATGTCTACAATAAAATCAATAATCGAGTAGATTAACCAATATCCATTCAGTGTTTTACACACTCCCATCTAGCACACATACATCTTGATAAGGGTTTAGCTACTCATACAAGATGAAATAGAGACAATATATAAGCTTAAGCTCCATTCTAAGCTAATTGATAAGCAAAACACATATTCCAAGCTTGGATTGACACATATATGGGGTTTCTTCCTTTACAATCTAGAAAGTTTTTACTATTTTTTTCTCTTCTATTCTTTCTTATCAAAAATTTCATATCACAAAATAGATCATAAGTCTTAACCTAATTTGGAGAAATACAAAACTACATAATTGCACAAATCCCTATTCTATCTTTGGAACATTCCAAATGAAGCACTATCTTCCAAAATTATGGTTTAGCCCTTCAACTTCAATCCATAGGACTTGCGCTAGACCGAAAAGATACCAATAAGAGTAAGTGGAGAGCCAGAAGCCTCTTCACGTCAACCTTCAGTTCTAATAAGTGCATCTACATTAGGATTGACAGACGTTGAACAATCATTGTACCACACCAATTGCACGCCAATATACTGAGGCACCATTCATCCAAGCTGACGTTTAGTCAATGAGATGCTTGTTGGCTTCTGCGGGAAGCTAGTTCCATTGATGGTGTAATTTAGTATTTTTTGGCTTTAAATCCGTCAAACTTAATTTTTCCAAGTAATGTTTGCATTCATGTGAACTAAGGCATAAAACCCCTTTGATTAGCATCAAAATATATGGAAATAATTCATGAATTTGTGTCCAATAAGTTGGTAAAATACCAACTCATCAAATCCCGAAACGTGAACTATTGCATGACCTCTAGCAAAATACTTCCTAAGCATAAGATTAGAGCTTAGCGAAACCCAAGATAGGATTTTTATAATCACATACTTAAATTCTAAACATTAAAAACTCAAAAATAAAAATAACTAAATATGATAAAATAAAATCACTCAAAACAAGCATCACTCACTATTGATTCCACCATCATTCGCTAGTCAAAGAATTTAGCAAAACATTTTTGTACAATTATGGGCAATCACTCTTTTAAGCACAATCCTAAAGCATCTAAAGTCAATGAGATCAACCTTCTTTCTTTGCCTAAAGATTCACACGGATATGACATATTCATGCAATTCAATTGAAATAAGACATCACAATTCAAATGAAGGATGCAATGTCATGCATTTAAGAGAGTATCCCACACACATTTAACGATATAAATTTTAAAGATTATAGATCTTGCTAGAACACTCACGCTCACAAATAAATTCAAGCATGTACACATTTACCCATATGCATTCCCTTATGTTGATCGCAACTAATGTAGATTTGCAAGGCTCAAAATCCCCAAGGAATTGCAGATTTAGCTTAGAATTTGGCGAAAAGGGCATGATGTAATTTTGTCAAGTGACTAAAATGACTCCATATTATTTTTATTTCAATCAAGCTTTCCAATCACATTTTTATTTTTATTTTTTTCCACCTTATTCATCCTTTGTTTCAAAAATCATTTGTTTCAACTTCAATTTTTATTTTCACCTTGAGGTATGTACATAATGAGCTAACACCTTCAATTTTGTTTTTCTTCATTCGTGATATTTTCAGCATTTTTTAATTTCAAGCTCAGGGTGCTCTTTTATTTTTATCTATAACCTCATTCTTTCAATTTTGCACAAACCCCCAAACATAGACTTTTGCCTAAATTTTAACTTCATTCTCTTTTCCTCCTTTTATCTCTCCCAAACATAGGTTTTTAGAATATATCACAATTCATTTGGAAACTAGGTAGACATGAGGGTGTTAAGATAGAAAGTTGCAAATGTTAAAGGTATGCAATAAGGCTAAAAAAATGCTCAATGGGGTTGACTAGGATCATGTTATTTCGAAGGAAAGATTAGGATAGCGTGGTTGATAACGCTCAAAGTACTCACAAAATAATTAAATGACTAAGCAATAATTAGCAATATAAATACCCAAAAATTGAGTCGTGGTCAAATCCTACATGAAGTGATCTAAACTTGAGAATCCAATGAGGAAATTTAGATGCAAACTAGTCCATTTTAGTAATTAAGACAAATGGGTTGATGATTCCACCAAATTTCAAATTAGTGTTTGAATTCAATTTTTACATTTCAACTTAAACATGATTTAAACGAGTAGAAGATGACCTATGGGTGTGTGAGTTGGTGTAAATGTCAAATGGGGGTTGCAAGTGCTTTCTCAACAATGTTATACAATCATGTATAGAATGGGTAATCATAAACAACACAAATCTTCTTTCGATCTCAATGCTTCATATGACAGAATCTCCTTTTTTTCTTATCCATCTGAAGATACAAATCAACCCAATACCTTTTGAATTCTCTCTCTCAAGCAGATTTGGCAATTAGAAATGAAGTTACAATTTTTCTTTTGAGCAAACTACAATAATCAAATTCAATTTGCAAGCATTAAGCCATTTTATCACTCCAGTTCACTTTCGAGCATCAATCAAAGATTTAAGCTAAGACTAAGTTGCAACCGTATCCCATCAATGGAACACATGCTAAATAGCTCAAATCCATGAAATAACTGGCAAAAAAAAATTAAGCAAGACACTAGACCCACTAAATTAGTTAACACCAAACTCCATAATCACTCCTCTAGAATTTGGTTTTAGCCAAGCATCATAAAAGTGAAAAAAATTATACCAATTATTCTTTAAGTCATCAAAGTATTAACAATCAGCAATAATCTGCAATACCAACGTTTACTTGAAACCTCAATTGTCAAATACAAAATTGTTCAAAACCCAAAAACTAAAAAGATATGAAAAGGTAAAATTTCAACTCAAATATTCAAAAGTTTGTTTTTAAGAGATCCAAGATAAATTTTCTCTCTTCTTTGAACTATTTATAATTTCCATAAAAATTAGTTTGAAATCTCATGTGCGACCTGATCAGCGACATTAGTTGGGTTCGTGTACTTGATCGGCGGATCATGGTCTTGTTAAACGGCCTAGATAGAAATACTCACTGCTATATGGTTATGGTTTTTGAGGTTGCTAAGATGGTTTTTATGTTGTTCTTTCGAATAACAATGTGATTTAGTATGAAAATAATCATTTATAGTGGTTTTATTTATGTTAAATGCGGTACTTAGTTGCACGTGATAATTAACATAAATTAATATATGATAAGGATATAAATATGATTATTTTTCCTTGAATCATTTGAATCTAAATTTGATCATAGCTTTGGAGATATATTTTATTTTTGATCTCTTATTGATCTGAAATTCAGTAGGTTTATGAAAAACGATCAAAATTAAAAAAAATTCTAATAGCTAATCAGTGATTTGGCAATTTGAGATCATTTAGATGATATTTTTGTGTCTTGAAAATTAATTTAATAAAAAATTACTCGTTTATGATATAGTGGTTATAGAGATTATTATATATGGTCTTCATGACTAAATTTCAGTGAAGTATTAAGTTCATGTGTTTGCTTTAGACCTTCCTTCATATCGGATAAAATTAATACAAGTCACTAAATTTAATCTCTAATTTTTTATAATCAGTATTGACTCTCTCTATCTGAGTAATATATAATTGGCTCAATGGATCTAGAAATAATGATATTCACTTGGTTTAAATTAACAGTATACACTACATCTGAGTTAGTTCTTGTTCAAAATTTATTGGAGTGTGAATATCTGAAACTACATATGTATGTTGCATAAGTAGCTATTTTCATCAAAATTTATCATTCGAGATGCATGGATATCTATTAGGTGTGTTTTAAATTTTAATATTCAATGAATACATAAAAAATTGTTGATTTTTGGAAAATAGTACTACGATAATGTAAATAGTTTTTAGAATTTTGTTCTATGTTCTTGATTCGTGTATCAATTTTACAAATAATGATATGTGATGAGAATTACTGAACAGAAAAATCTAAAATTCTATTTTGGAAAAATAACGTTTTCAACCGAATTGATAATAATTTTTGGAATTCAAAAAAAAAAGACTCTGATTAATATAAAATTTGGTAGATTCATATGAACGACCTAGTAAGAAATATTTTCTTTTGAATCCTTATATGAATTTTTGGTCATATTTGGCTATAGGGATCCCTCCCTTGATTGCCAAGATTAAATAGTAGTGAAGTATTCGTAACTACTCAGATTTCATAAAGGGAAAGACTGCATTTAATTGCAGCAAGCAGGTTCAGGTCTACGAGACCAGTATACGATTTGTATGTCTTTCTATGGGTCATATACCAATCTCTTAGAAACGGAGGAAATAATATTTTTGAAACCAAGTCCCAGTACCTTTTCTATCGTTCACCATGACTGCATGTCTTTCTCTATACGAGTCATAGGTAGGTCTTTCTTTGAGGGTCAAGGTTTGTTTCTACGGTTGGTGCTTACGGGTCGTATGAAGACCTACGAGCCATAGACAAGTTCCGTCAAAAGTTGATCCAAATAAGAGGTTTCTGAACTTTTCTGCACTTAACCAGGATGGTCCATAGAAATTCCTACGGACCGTAGGTCCAAATCGTAGAAGCGTTGGACAGTTATTTTAAGGAGATTTTGAGTCTTTTCCCTAATTGTTTTAAATCAAAACTAAGTAGTTTTGCCCTTCATCCTAAGGATTATACAAGGCCTTTTGAGTCATAACTTACCCACTCAAACCCCATTCTCCTAGATCCCCAAAAACTAATAAAATTCATCATCCCAAAATTATCTCAAGACTAACAAAAAAGAAGAAGCTAGGGTTGATTCAAGTTCATCAGTCCTCCATTCTTTTTGGCTAAAAGTATCAAGGTATGTGGATATTCCACCATGGAGTCCATTTCTCCATGGATCCCCAAGGTTTCTAATTTCTCAAATCAATTTCAATTGATCAAGTTAGGGCTTCAATTCAATCTTTATGAATTTCTTTTAATTAGGATTTATTATTGTTGATTAAGTCTTCTAATGCATGATTTAATGTTAATACTTTATATTTAGCTAAAATTACATTGACCCATGTCTAAATTATAATTTTCAACCATGAACCTATGATGAACCCATGAACCTATGAACTATGACCTTGTGAAGATATGCATGTTTTTATGAAGTAATTATAAATGATTTGGGAATGCTTTGAAAGAGATGGTGATTTTTCACCACGTAACACATTACACATTAGCATATGGATGCTATAAATTCCTTTGAAAAATCATAAAAAATTGTGTGGCCATACAATATACCCACTTGGATGGAATTTCACTGTGTAAACCCATTTACATTTGGATCCCATAGTCTTTTTTCCAGGAGGTAAATCAAAAATTAATCCCTCTTTTTGTACAATTTTTTTCTTTCTAAAAGAGGGCTTGGAACTGGGTCCCCGAGTAGAGAAAGAATGCAGACCACTTTAATGATTATTCATAATGGACATACCATTTAACGGATATATGTCAAAGTATCAATGATATCGTGAAAGGATTTCTAACTTACTATTATAATCATGATTGTGAAAGGTACTTCTCACATATGGTTTCACATTGGTGAATGAGAATGTGGAACAAGAAGCTCATCAAGAAGCTCCTACAGTTTTGGTAACCCTTTGGTTAAACAAGTTACCAATATGGAATTTCGAGCTACTTTTTAAGTGTTGGCTCAAGCCATGATGACCCAAGACAATAGGGAGGTTGTGGTTCCCGTGAACCCAAATGTGGGTACGGCGGCAACTAGAGTAAGGGACTTCACTAGGATGAATCCCCCGAATTTCATAGTTCTAAGGTAGAGGAAGATCCTCAAGAGCTCATTGATGAGCTATACAAGGTTTTCATGATCATGGGAGTGACATTGGTATAAAATGTGAAATTGGCCGCTTATCAACTTAAGGGTGTTTATCAAGTTTGGTTCAACCAATCGAAGGAAGAGATGGCATTTGATGTGGGTCCTCTTGATTGGGAAAACTGTAAGGTTGCTCTCCTTGAGAAGCTCTTTCCCCTTGAGATAAGTGAGCCAAAGGTATTTGAATTCATTAAGATTCGTTACGGAAATATAATTGTGAAATAGTATGCCTTGAAGTTCACACAATTATCTAGATATGCTCCTACAATGATTGTCGATCATAGGGAAAAGATAAGTAAATTTGTTTTGGAAGTGTCTGAAATAGTAGTTAAGGAATGTCGTACTGCCATGCTCATTAAGGAAATAAGCATTTCTTGTTTGATGATTCACGCTCAAAAAATTGAAGAAGAAAAGCTTAAGGAAAGTTCTAGGGAGGCATAGAGGGAAAAGACTGATGATGGTGACTTCTTACATTCAAGGTCTGATGGGAATGGTCATTCTAGGTTCCGACAAAGGTTTTCCGGTCAAGGTTCCACCAATGCCCTGGTTCCTAAATTCAAAAAGAAAAGTATCTAACCTAAGCCCCAAGGAGAAAATGTTGGTGTAAATGGATATTCGGTTCCCCCATAAAAAATGTATGGTAAGAGTCATCAGGAAAAATGCTTGATGGGCACGGATAATTGGTCTAGTTGCATAAAAATTGGTCACCGCTTGAGAGATGTCCATCTAGAATTGATAAGGGAAAGGATATTAGGCAAGCTCCGCCTAGTGGTTCGGGTTCAAGTGCTCCAAAGCATAGCCGATTCTATATACTTCAAACTCATCATGATCAAGAGGGTTCTCCTGATGTGGTTACCGTTATGCTGAAAGTTTTTCATCTTGATGTTTATCCTTTGATTGATCCTGGTTCTACCTTGTCTTTTGTGACACCATATGTGTCTATGAGATTTGATGTTCTTTCGAATTTGTTGTTAGACCCTTTTTCTTTCCCTACTCATATTAGTGAATCTATTGTGACTAAGAGAGACTATAGAAGTTGTCCCATCTCCTTATCACACAAAGTCACACATGTTGATCTAGTAGAGCTTGATATGTTAGATTTTGATGTTGTTCTTGGTATTGATTAGCTCCATTCTTGTTATGCTTTTATTGTAGAACCCGAGTGGTAAAGTTTTAATTTCCAAACGAGCTTGTCCTAAAGTGGAAAGGGGGAAATTATATGCCTAAGGTTCAGTTTGTTTCTTGTCTTAAAGATAGGATAATAGTTTCTAAGGGATTGCAGGTATCATTATTGGGTTAAGGATGTAGATTATGAAATACCTACTCTTGAGTTGGTCCATGTTGTAAATGAGTTTCCAAAAGTGTTTCCCGATGATTTACTCAGTGTTCCACCCGAAAGGGAAATAATAGACTTCGGTATTGACCTTCTCTCACATACGCAACCTATCTCTATTCCTCCTTACCATATGGCTCCGGCAAAGCTTAAGGAAATAAAGGAGCAATTGAAAGATTTATTGGATAAGGGTTTCATCTGGCCGAGTATCTCTCCATAGAGTGCTCCAGTTTTGTTTGTTCATAAGAAAGATGGTTCACTTCGCATGTGTATTGACTACCAGCAATTGAGCAAGGTTACCATTAAGAATAATTATCCTCTCCCAAGGATAGATGATATTTTTTCTCAACTCCAATGAGCAAGTTACTTCTCTAAGATTAACCTTCGGTCGGGCTATCACAAATTGAGGGTGAAGGAAGATAAAATCCGGAAGACAACTTTTCAAACTCGGTATGGTCATTATGAGTTTTTTCTAATGTCATTCAGTTTGACTAATGCTCCGGCGGCATTTAAGGACTTGATGAATAGAGTGTTTAGACAATACCTTGATATGTTTATGATTGTGTTTATTGATGACATCTTCATTTACTCAGGGGGGTGAGAATAAGCATAACGATCATTTGAGGATGGTGTTGCAAGTCCTCAAGGACCAAAAATTATTTGTAAATTTCAATAAATGTGAGTTATGGTTGAGATCTGTGGCTTTTCTTGGTCACATTGTTTGCGGATTTAAGAGAATTGGTGAGTCATCATGTTTTAGGGACCAAGATGCATTTACTTGTTCATGTCTTCCATTAGTTTTCAGACTTTTTATGTGATGTATGGGTTACGTCCCAATCACTTTCCTTATGATGTATTGGATGGCTTATTGAGACTTACTTTGTCAAACTCTTTTGAAATATGAAATGCTATCTTTTGAATTCTTTAATTCTATTATCTTGTATGATGTATTTTAAGTGGCTTGTGTAGGGCCGTTCGGGGTTCTATATGCGATGTTACGCCTAGGGTAAATGTATTGAGGTAGATCTTAAAAAGATAGATGCGGTTAAGAATTGGCCTAAACCTCTATTCCCTTCAAATATTCAAAGTTTCTTGGGTTTAACTTGGCATCTTCAGGCGGCTATTGGCAGACCTCGCTTAGAAGATCAGTGATCATCGTTCGAATTCAAGGGTAAGTCAGTTCTTCCAGGTTGCCATGAGTCCTCCTTTCGTCTATGTCCACATTTCGGACTTAGACTTTTCTAGTTAGTTGATTAGTTCATTAGTTTGGGGTTGTATTCCTTGTTGTTTAGACTTGTTGAACTTTAGATGTTTTGGTACATTCACTTTCAGGTTCTTGGTGTATTTTCCGCATTGTTAGTTGTTAGATCTTTTGGAAGTTTATGAGAACTTCAGTTTTGGCTATTAATCCTGTTTTCGTATCCTTAAATGCTTTAGTTTTGTTTTAGTTGCTTGGTTTGGATTGTAGTAGTGGTTCTCCCACCGGAGGGTTAGTGTGCGTGTCAATCACAATGGTCTGGGTTGTGACAGGATGAGTTTTTTTCAAGCTATTTGAAAAGATATTTCATTAGAATACTCTAATTTATTAAATTTTCACTAGTGAACTTTTCCGCGCTTCGCGCGAAGTAAATGGTCGTTTTATAATTTTTTTATTAATTAAAAAATTAAAACTTATTTTTACTATTATAGTTCTTTTAAGGATATTTTAATATTATAAAATATTATTGATGAATATTTATCATTTTTCTAATCCCTTTTTACTTCGGAGAGGTAAAGTTAAAATTTAAATTTGATTAATTTTAAACTTTAGTCTTTTATGTTATTGACTTCTAAATTA
Source organism: Solanum chiquidenum (assembly GCA_029582725.1). Lineage (NCBI taxonomy): Eukaryota > Viridiplantae > Streptophyta > Magnoliopsida > Solanales > Solanaceae > Solanum > Solanum chiquidenum. The sequence goes on from JAJOOS010000349.1 coordinate 47,457, forward strand.
GTTATGTGTATTTATTCAATGAAATTTATAGAGATCAAATCTATTTGATTGACCGAACACACTACTCTATCCCTACTTTCACAGAAACAAAGAATATAGAATGGATAGAAGTATTGATCAATAATAATAATAATAATAATAATAATAATAATAATAATAATAATAATAATAATAATAATAACAACGTCATTTGTGTAATCAAACAAATAGGATCTGAAAAAATATGAGAGAGATATCTTTTAGCAAAAGAAATAAAATTCTGTAAAAAAAAGCATTTTTTATGAAATCATAATAATTAGTTCATACGAATAAACAAATAAAAGAAAATATAAAGAACAAAAAAAAGTAATTTGACGAAATAATATACATTACATTAATAATGAAATTTAAAGAAAGGAAGCAAAGGAAATTAATAGCATTGATGATGATGGAAATTAAATATGGTCATCTTTGATATTTCTTATTTTAAAAATATTTAGTCTTTTGATTTTTTTTAAAAAACTTCAATAAATAAAATAAAATTTGAGGCATAATCTCTTTTGGAGGAACAACATTATTTCTGAGAAATTATTTAATAAAAATATAAGAAAGAAATGTTGATAAATTAAAAATAAAATAAGTTTTAACTAGAGAAACAAAAAATACGACCAAGTAAAAGAAGGAAGAAATTAGTAGAACAAATAAGTTTAAAGAAACAATGTGCAGTAAACTTTAATTAATTGAAGATAAAGAAAAAAATAAACTTTAGGTAAAGAAACATAAAAAAATAAGATAAAATTTAAAAAGAAAGAAATTTGTAGAATACTTATTCTCCTCCTAATATTATATCAATTCCATATATATATATATATATATATATATAAAGATCCTTTAGCAAAAGAAATTATCTAAATATTCAAAAAGACAAATAAAATTCTGTAATTTTTTTTCAATTTTTTTTTTTTTTTGGAACCCTATGATTACCCGCAGCCGTTAGAACCTCTGTCACAGCCTCTGCCCTTTGGGTGAGCACTCTGTGGTGCGCACTGGGTAAACCCCCCACTGTGTAATAGCCTGCAAACCACACAGGGGATGTAAACCGCACTAGGCAAGCCCTATGCGACAAGCTCGACTCAGAAGGCATTGAGGGGGGATCGATCTCGGGTCATCCGTGTGGATAACCACCCTCCAAACCAACTGAGCCATCCCGAAGGACTTTTTTTTCAATTTTTATGAAGTTATAATAATAACAAAAAAAAAGTGATTTAAGGAAATAATATAAATAACATTAATGATGAGATTAAGAAAAGAAGTAAAAAAAAATCAATAGCATTGATGATGATAAGAATTAAATATGGTCATCCTTGATATATTTTCTTAATTTTTCTAAAAAAATCAGTATATAGAAATTAAAAAAAGAACTCCAAAAAATAAAATAAAATTTGCCTCAAATTTTATTTTTATTTTAATTAAAATATGAGGGAAAATTTCATAAATGTTGATAAATTTAATTAAAAATAAAACTTTAATAGAAGAACGAAAAAAGTGATTTAAGGAAATAATATAAATAAAATTAATATTGATGAGATTAAGGGAATGAAGTAAATTAAATTAAAGCATTGATGATGATAGGAATTAAATATTGTCATCTTTGATATTTTCTTTTTTTAAAAAAATCAGTCTTTTGAAAATTTTAATTAAAAACTCCAACAAATAAAATTAAAATTTAAGGCATAATTTCTTTTGAAAGAATAACTTTATTTCTGAGAAATTATTTCATAAAAATATAGTGAAAGTGTTGAAAATATTGATAAAATTTAATTAAAAATAAATATAAAACAAACTAAACTTTAATTACAGACACAAAAAGAAAACAAAATAAAAGAAGAAAAAATTAATAAAATAAAGAAGTAGAAACAAATAATGTCAGTAATAAATTTTAATCAATAAGATAAATAAAAAAATAAACTTTAAGTAAAGACACATAAAAATTAAGACAAAATAAAAAATTAGTAGAATATTTATTCTTCTCCAAATTTGATACGAATTTCATAAATAGATTGATTTTTTCTCCAAATACTTCTTTTTACCCTTTGAAACACTGATCACTCTTCCTACAAATTTCTCAACTAAAATGATTCTTTTTCCTCAATAGTCATCTCCTATAGGAGTAATCAACATTCTTCCAAAAAGTCTTTTATTTTGAGGAGAAACTTTTTGTTTCGTAAAATTTTTCCTTACACTTATATCTTCCGAAGG